>PVIJ01001522.1:0-51145 GCA_004024925.1 Scalopus aquaticus | reverse complement strand
GAGGGTGGAAGAGGGGAGCACGGAGGACTATGGTGATGGCTCCACGGGTGAACAGGTGGTGGGTAACTTATGGGGAACACACAATAATGTAAAAGATACGAATAACAAAAATAAATATCTATTTAAAAAAAAGTATGATTGAAAAATGGTAGTGTCCACTATTTTTGCCAGGTGTTATACATTTGTTACCTAACTTAATTCTCACAACAACTCAGAGATCTATGTGTTATTCCCTCAGTGTCACAGAGAACAAAGCAAAACACTGGAAGAAATAAAGTAGCTTGTCTACTATACAGCTGTACCAAAGTGCTAACAGTATGATTACAAGCCAGATCTAACTTCAAACTCTGTATCTTACTATCAGTACCTGTTGTTTTTCTCTAATATTTCTCAGTCGAGTATGTTTTTGATTTAATATTTATATTAGTTGTTAGAGATAAATTGTTTTATTTACCTGGATGTATATATAAATCAGGATTTTTTAATATAAGTCATTTGTAGGAGCAGTAGAAGACTTAAGATAACATGGGCATTATTAGGAACTCACCCTATGTTTATTGGAAAAATGAAAAAACAAGATCTTTGTTATGACAAAAAAAAGTACACAAAGAAACTATGAAATACATAATTTATTGTATGTTTTACAAGACCAGAACATTCCAACTAACCAAAGATAAATGGAAAATTTTAATCAGAATGTAAATTATGTAAGAACTTAAATCTTTGAGAAACTGTTGCCTTGGAATAAATTCTTCACATATCCATGTAGGCAGCATGAAGAAAATAAAATGTACATTATCCAAGTGTATTATGTTTTTCTTTATTATACCAAATTCAAACACATCCCCAGCTGTGTTGTGACTTACTGCTTGATCTTTCTATTATTTTGCATTCCACCAGTGACTTTTTTTTCTCTTCAGGGTAACTTATATTCCTAATGGTGGGATTGTATTTCTTACAAAGATCAAAATTAATGTACTTGAAAACAGTTTATCCTTGAATATATTTTAATATTTGACTTAATTGCTCATAGATTCATTGAAAAGTAGTGTAAGAAACTCCCAAAATCCAGTCACAACTGGAAAAAGAACCAGCATAGTAGTCTAAAGTTCAGAAACTATAGGAATCCGTACGGTCTATTGATGTTCTAATATATCTAATGCTAGATTCTAAGGTGACACCCTAGTATGTAGAATAGTTTTGAGAAATCAGCTTCAGAATTCAGTGAAGTGTCTTTTCTTTATTGCACACCACAGCCCAGTTTCCCATTCCATCATATATACTCTGGCTTATAATTTCTAGCCATGCCAGTATGTGGAAAACTGAAACAAGATGGGCGGGTTTGACAAAAATCATATTTTTTTGTCAGATTGGTTAACTTACGTTTGATTAAAATTGAACTTAAGGTATCTTGTGAGAGTTGGAATAATTTGAGTACATCATGTAACTCACTCTTTATGAAATAATTTTTATGGCATACGCCATGCTTAACCACTGTAGTACATATATGTGTGTATTATGAGGTTATAAAATGGAGTGTGAGTAGTTTTGGCAGTAGTCACTTGAGTTTTCTCCTCCTAGAACGACCATCTTACTCCTTTTCTCCTGAGTAACTCTAATTTCTTTTTTAATATACAGCTTAAAAGTCATCCCTTCAGGAGACATTATCAGGGCTTTGTTTTGCAACAAATAAACTAAGAAACAAAGAGATTAACTGGCATCTCAGATTGTACAGCTGGTCCTGGAATTTTATCTGTGTGAAGATTTTTGCTATTGATTCAATATCTTTAATAGTATTATTCATATTTTTCTATTTGATCTTGAAACTGTGTCAGTAGCTGTATTTTTCTAGGAATTTATGCATTTTGTCTGTGTTTACCTAGTTTCTTTATTTGCCATTTCTGTATACCTGCCTTCTTTTCCTCCCTTCCTCCCTCTTTTTCCTTCCTTACTATTTATTAAATCTCCCCAGAGGTTTGTAATTATATTAGGCTTTTAAGAAAATCAAACTTTAGCTTTACTGTCACTTCTATTTTAGTTTTCTATTTCATTAGTGTCTGTTCTTTATTAAAATTTTTTCTTGTCCTTTGTTTTCTTTAATTTTTTTGTTTCTTATCAAAACTATTTTTTGAGTTTTGCTCAGGTCACTATGTTTCACCTTTCTGTTCCATAGTAGACATATGAGGCAATGGAATTCTTTTTAATTATTGCTTTTGCTATATGCCACAAATTTTCAAATTAGATTTTTGGTTGTCAATTAGTTCTGAATATTTAGTTCCAGTATTCATTGTCAGTTATTTGGAAGTATGCTTTTTATTTTTTAAAACAATTGAAATATTTGTAGTTATCTATCTTCTATTCAATTCTATCTTAATCTTATTGTTGTCAGAGATTGTGGTTTGTATAAGATCAGTTGTTTAAAAATTGCTGGACTTGCATTTGTGCCCTTGATGTGTGATCAGGTTTTTGAAATGTTCTGTTTTAGAAATGTGCAATTGGTGGTGGGCTGCCCAAGGGGAATACAAAATGTAAAAGACATAAATAACAATAAAAAAAAAGTTAAAAAAAAAAGAAATGTACAATTGAAAACATTGTGTATTCTACAACTGTTGGCTATACAGATATACACACACACACACACACACACACGCACACATATATGTTAGATAAGGATAATTTTCGTATCTTACATATTTTTATAGCATTGTCTTCTTGACCTTTTAATTACTGAGCTGTATTAAAATTCTGCCACTTGGCTATGTTTGCATTGTTTTCCTTATCAAGTTTTATTTTATGTATTTGACTTTATATTATTAGTTACGTACAAATTGAATATTGTTATGTTTTCCTGAGGAATGAGACCTTTCATCATTTCAAAATGATCCTCTTTATTCCTAGCAATGCTATTTGCCCAAGTCACGTTTTGACTAGTATTAATATAATTTGGGGGACTGTTTCCCAGGAATATTTTTTCCATCTTGTACTTTCTTTTAATGTTACGTATGTATCTTTGAAGGGAAAACAATATAATTAAAATTCATTTAATCCAATCAGGTAATTTTTATTTTTTGTCTGAGATATATCTTCTGTTAACATTTATTATAATTACTAATATATTTGAGTTTACTTCTACCAGTTTATTTTGTATTTAACTTTAGCACCATTTCTTTTTTTTAATTATGTTTTTATTGAGATAATGTTTGTCTACAACACAGTATGTGATTCAAAAGTATAGATGCACACCTCTTGAGATGTATGTTACCACACCATACCCATCGCTGAGATACCCATATCTGCCAACTAGTCCTTTGGGCCACCTCTACACTTTTTCTTTCTTTATTGATTTTTTGTATTTATTTTTTGTATTCTTCATTTGTTTTTCTCAGTCATTTTCTTTATTCTCCTACTTTGGGTGCAATACTCTCTTTTGGGGGAGTGACCTTAGAATGTTATCATGTGTGCTTGTCAAAGTATGTACTTATATTTACTCTCTATCTATACAAAAAATACCCTGGAAAAGGACGTTTTAACTCTGCTCACCTTTTCCCATTTATATGTATGTGTATATGTAGACATAGATACTTTAAAAATGTTTGTACGTTGAGTATGTGCATATATATAGATATGGTCTACTTTTAGTCATTTTTTAAATTCTTTAAAGAAAAAAATATAAATTTAATAATGTTAATATTGCTTATATTTTAAGAGAGCCAAACGAGAAATCAGAAACAGCACACAAAACAAAAACAAAAGCAAAACTAGCAGGCAATCACAAATAAGAGACATTCTACAGGGGAGGAGGAGGAAGAGAGACCAAAATAGGGGAGAAAAGAGCACAAGGGACTATGGTGATGGCTCACGGGTGAATCGGTGGTAGGAAACCTACTGGGGATATACAATAATGTTATGGATATAAATAAAATTTTTAAAAAAAGAACTAGGAAAAAATTATTGCTTATATTTACCACTTTTCCCCCCTTGTTATTTCTCTGAAATTTCAGATTTTCTATCTGGTATTTCTTTTGCTTGAAAAAACATTATGTGACGATATGAGCGTGATAAACCCTCCTAATCTTTTTCTCTAAATGACCTTATTCCACTGTCATTCTTCAAAGAAATTTATTGGATATAATTCCATTACTGAATTTTTGTTACTGTATTGAAGATAATTGTTGCACTGTCTTCGGACTTTCTATTTCTTTCAAATATTCAGTTATTGTTGTGCCAGTTCTTTAAGTGTAACTTATTTTTTTCTCTGCCTATTTTTGATATCATTTATTTTTCTTGTATTTTCTATAGTTTCACTCTTATGTACTGCGCATATTCTTTTTATTTACGTAGATTACATTTCTTTGGGAATCCCAAACGTATGAATTATTTTTTTTATCAAATCTGGGAAGTTTGCTGCCATTATCTGTTCCAGTATAGCATCTTCCGCCTTCTCTGTTTGATTTGAATTCAGATATATTTTAGATGTTTATATTTTCCATGCTTCTCAGGACTGCATTTGGCATAATGTATTCACTTCTCTAACCCAGTTCTCTAATTCTCTTTTCAGTTATGTTGAAGTTGCTGTTTAACTAATTGTTCCCTTTTATTTTTTGATTATTCTTTGTATTTTTTTTATTATTATTTATACATACAAGCTGGGATACAGGCCAGAGGCATGGGGCAGCGAGAGGGCCCTATTTGTATTTTTTTAAATTATTTTTTCTTATTCAAAATTTTTTTTTACATTTAAATTTTTATTTCTTGAAACGTATTAAACATATTTATATTGTGTGTGACAAATCTAATACCTAGCAACTACTTAGGACTAATTCTGTCATACATTTGTTATGTTTGCTTTATATATAGTACCTTGAGGGTTTATTATTATTATTATTACTACTACTACTACTTAAGCAATTTGTAAAAAAAAAAAAAGAGAAAATAAAATGTTGAGCTACTCATTTTTCTTTGAATTCATTGTAAAAATAATTTGAGACCTTTGATAAAAGTGAACTTCTAAGGTTTACATGTGTTTCTGTCAGGTGCCTGAGAACATTATTAGTATGATGCTATTAATAGAAGGCCACTTTAAATTCTTAGTTTGAGGTTTTGTGGGGCAAAAGAACAGTGAAACATCAGATTGCAGACTTCAGTGAGGGTTAGCTTATGGTTACAAATTCTCAGAGAGGACTATTTTTCCCATGCACCCAGTGCCAAAGTTCTAGGTAGTCAATTTGCCTTGACCTCCTCTAGGTGACAAGGAAGGGGCATGAGTATAGCAGAATGCTTAGGAGCATAGTCTCTAGATCCAAACTGTTTGAATTTGTATTTTGTCTCTACTATTCACCTTGAGCCTTTCCATACTTTAGTGACTTGATCGCTGAGATAAGATTTACATGCAGTTGCCCTGCAGTAAGATAATGGGTTTTAAGTTGAGTGTGAAATATCCATATAATGAAATGGTAAATTGGAATTTTAAAAGATTTCTTTGAAGTACATTTATGCCATAGAAGCGCATGGTAATTTGTTGGGGGCGGGTGGGGGGGGGGGACACAACAAATGATTGTGAACTAAAATATTCAGTTTAATTTTAGATATGCTGTGAATGTTTATCTCCATAATCCCAAAAGGATAAAAGTTATAGCTTCAGGGAATGAGCTTTTGGATGATTTTAAAACATACTTTTTTTTGATTATTTATGTTGATCTGATTATTATTGAAAACAGACAACATGCCATTAAATAAATCCTTAAATAAGAATTGTAATAATTTACAATGTTAATACTTTAATACAACTCCTAACATATTTATGTATTGGCTTTTTAATTTTAAAGCTTAAGTATATGCATTTTTATGTAGTTGAAATTATTCAGTACATGTTTTGTGATATGCTTCTTTTCTTTGACATTTTCCCATGTCTATATAATTTTAAAATTATTAATGTGGTGATGACATTATAGTCTTGTTTAAATGCTAAAACAATATGTTTTATCCAATCATTTAAATATTTTACCTTTTGACATCATTTATCTATAATGAGAGATATCAATTAAAAAATAAAAATAATTTTGAAGTTAATGATAACAGTTATGTATTAAGTACCTTTTTGTGGTTTCATAAAAGTTCTATTGAACTCTTAGAGCAACTCTGTGAGTTAGGCACTATTACCCTTTTATTAAAGGTTGGGGAAGTAAATATCTTTCTGAATTTCACATAATGCAGAATAAAATAAACATTGATAAATTATCATATGAATGTCTTTGTAGTTCATGGGGTCCAATCCTTAATAAAAATAGAATCTAAAATGTTGTTTCTTAACAAATTTGTAATTTTCGTGTTTGTGATTGAGTCATTATCTACTTTGCCACCCAAATCATATTAACTTTTATGTAAATCTTATATTCATCGTATTCTGTTTATAGAACATCAGTCTCAGTTGGTCTATTATTATAATGCTAAACTTGGAAAAGGAAAAGTTTTCAGGCAGATTCAGAAATCATTGTCCAATTAGTTCTAAAAGTCAGGCATCTATTGATAGTTGGTCTTCTAAAAATCTCATTAGATATGTAAGTATTATCATTGATACTAGTTTTACTCCAGCATACTGTGACTCAACTATGCCCCCTTATTGTATGATGTCTGCAGATGTTCACTCTCAAACCTTAGTTTTAAAAAACTTGCTCCTTTTGTCATACAAATTCTTTCCAAATCTAAGTTTTTAGGTAAAGTTGGAGTTGAGAAATAGGTGGTTTGACTTGTATCGTCTCATTTCTTACAATAATTCCTTCAGTGATTTAATGATTGATGCTTCTTTTTTATCACATGAATTTCAATTCTTAGGTAATGGCAGGTACATTTCATTTCATCTGCTGGGGATATTTCCTTATGAAATACTTTCATATTTACAGTACCTAATCTCAAACTTGCACTGTTAATATTTTGGCATTTGCCATTAACAGCTTCTAGTTTCTAATTTAAATGTTTTTGACATCCCCAGTTTTGTTCAGAGTGTAGAGTACCTTAAAATGACATGCTTAGAGGAAACTTCACTGCCTCCACTGTTTGAAAGAATGTGAGTAGCCTTATCTGCCTTATTCTGTATGAACAGCCAATGTTTGTCATGGAAAGGTTTGCTAGGGAGAGGAGGACAGGATGATTACATGTCCATCACTTTTCACTTTTGTTTAAGTCATCTTTATTCAGCATGTGATCAAACTGTTACATTTAGCAATCAGCAACATGGGTGCAAAAAATTCATTATAATCTACATTGTTGGAATGCTTTATAATTTCGGTAGAACAGGAATTAAGATAACCTGTTATACAATTAATCATAAAAACTAGGCCTCTAGTTTTTTGCCTACTCCCCTGAGTATTGTCTAAAACATGTCTTCTTAGTATCAGCTTAGCACTTCCAGCACTGTGCTTGGCTTAGTTCACAAATCTTTTATAGCCTGTAGCTTCCCTGCCACTTCTCTGGCTCTTCTCATCTGCTAAGCTTTGTTTCCTAGAAGTTAATTAAAACTTTCTGCCATTGTCATAGCTACTGCTGCTGCTGGAACCACCATAACCACCTTGGTTTTATGGTTTGGCAAAGTATTGAGCTCAATCAGCATAGAGGCGAGAGCTTCTGCTTGCAAAATTTCCTGCTTTTGCGTGTCCAAAATGTGAAGATTGATTGTTGTAATTGCCCAAATCACAGTTGCTTCCACCACCTCTAAAATTGCTTTGATCATTACCAAATCCAGTGTAGCCATCCCTACTGCTACCACCATGGCTGGCACCAAAACTGCCTCCACTACCACCACCAATTTCCAGAACCCCTTTAACCTTTTTGTTTATATGAAACAGGAGTCAGCTCTTGCTTAGATAAGGTTTTCCTTACATCATAGTTTTGGCCATTCACAATATGGTATTTCTGAAGTACAGTCTTATTTACAGAATCCTGGTCAACAAAGGTTACAAAAGCAAAACCTCTCTGCTTGCCACTGCCTTGATCAGTTATGATTTCAATCACTGCGATTTGCTTGTACTGCTAAAAATGATCACTTAGGTGATGTTCTTTAGTGTCTCCTTTAATTCTACCAACAAGTATCTTTTTCACAGTTATTAAGAATTTTCTCTTATATACCTTTCTTTGATCATACAACTATTCCATCTACCATTTGTGGCCTTGCATTCATGGCTGTATCCACCACCTCCATGGTGGCATACATGACAAACTGAGTGCCTCTAGATCACTTGGTGTTTGGAACTCATTACTACACAGTCTGTGAGCATTCCCCATTGCTCAAAATGACTTCCCATATGCTAAATGTGATAGGTTGTTTCAGTGCTTAAACCTCTGATCAGCTAGGGAAATTCTGATATACACATCATGGGAGTGGAAGAGGAGACTTTTCTGATGCTTACTTAGCAGTGTCCACAGGGAGAAAAGAGTAATCTAACAAATATGTCTCCATTAATTTGCTTTTTAATCCCATTTTTCTTTTCTCTGTGAATAAACTTTACCCTATGGTTAACATAACACAAAATTTTGATTTTCTGTTATTTTAATTGAAGTAAATTGCATTATGACATTTTATTTTTCAAGCCTTCACTGTTGATATTCTATTTTTTAACTAATTTTACTATTGTGAAGCAGCATTTTTTCTTTTAAGAATTGTAGTAAAGGAAAAAAGAGTAAAATGAAAATCACATGTAATTGCACCATGCATAATCACTTTGGTGCTTACACTTCCAAATCTTTTTCTTTAGGGATTTTATTTTTTTTTAATAAGTTCATATTGTGTATGACATTTTGTTACTTGAATATATTTACTAACAATACATTGTGGATATCTTCCCAGGTTATTTTTCTCCTGCACTATTATTTTATATGGCTGTATAATATTGAGTAATTGCTACGTGACTTATTTAAACAGCTTCCTAGCGTTGATTTAAATATTTTTATTATAGTCATGCTTTAATGACGTTGATAAAATGAATCTTAGGTCACTATTTCTTATGATTAAAAATAAAGGTAGGTCAAAGAATATTAGAAATTAATTTTTTTGTTGTTAAAGATTTATTTATTTATGCATGTAAGCTGGGTATAAGCCAGAGGTGTGGGCTGTGAGAGGATTCACCAGCGACAGAGTGGGGAGCAGAACAGGCAGACTGACTGAAATACACTGCTGAGGAGCAGCAGGCGAGACTGGAGAGGTCTGCTGCTCCATGTGGGAAGCTCCCTAGCCGGGGATCGAATTTGTGCTGCAGTAGCTCTGGATAACTTCATACTCCTGAGACTTAACCTGTTGCACCACCAGGGAGACCCTGAAAATAAAAATTTTTTGATAGATATCTTTTAACTACTTAAACACTCTACTAAAATAGATTATGTAATTTTTAAAGAAAATCGTTAAGGAAGTTGGCTGGTTTAAGTACTTTGAGACCTCTAGCAATCCTTTTAGCAAGCTGTGAAAATACTGGTTAATGTTCTGGAGGTGAGAATATGTTAGTTACTACCAACTGCCATTAGGAATAACACATTATACGTATTAGGAATTTTCAGTATAAAGTAAAAGTTGTATATATATATATATATATATATATATATATATATATATATATATATATATCAACTAGAACATTTTGCCACTATTCAGTAAGCTCTCAGCTTCTATGGGAAATTATTTGATTCATGTAGTTTTCACCCAAGTGATTTTTTTTTCTTGCCTATTCTAAAAAATAAAAAAGTCTCTGTGTTGTTTAAAACAAATCTAATATTACACAAACATAAAACAGCAGAAAGTAAAAATTCCTATCCATAATTATTTTCCTTACAGATACCCTAATGTTAAGTTTACATATATGAAAATATATACACACAAACATACAGTAATACATAATTTTTCAAATTTATGCAAGTGAGATCATACTCTTCTGTTACGCAAGTTGCTTTTAAAAAAATATGCCAAGGAATTGATAACATCTTCCCATATTACTACATACTGATTTATTTAATTCCTGCATGATATTACAGAGTATGGATATATTATTTTATTAATAAGTTCCCTGTTGGTACTTCTTTAGATTGTTTATGATTCTTTTCCATTATAAGTAGTACTGATTGTCTTAAATAGAGATCTGTATGCATTATTATTTCCATAAAATAAATATACCTTCAGCAGTGAAATTGTTTGCTGTTAGTAGGGAGCAGTGATGAGACTGAGCTCTGGTAATAAAACTTGAATCCCAGCCTTCATTATTGACATGCTGTGTAAATTTGGCAAACTAACTGACCTTAATATAAAATTGATATGATACTGGAAGGCACTTTTTGAATAGTTAAGTTTTCTGTCCTCTGCTAATGAGGAAATTCATGTTATAAAGTTCCTTTTCCCCCCTTTTGCACCTAGCACATAATAAATGCTAAAATATCACTACTGTTGTAATTTATTTTCTTTAGTGAATTCTCTGTTCATTTGTATTGTTTATTTTTCTGTTGGATTGTTTCTCTTTTACTGACTTGTAGGAGAATTTTTTTTTTTATATTCAGAATATTTGCTAGTCTGTTTTGTAAGTTATAAATATTTTCCCCCATTTGCCATGCCTTCTGTTTTTTGAAATTGTGCCTCATCTTGCCCCTTTTTAGCTCCATCAAGGGCCATATTGGAAATGCTAAGGTCATTTTAGGTTATTACCTTTATTGAGATGATACTTCTGGTATTCGGTAGTCAGTGGCCTGGGATGTCTGCCCTAGGAATTTTCTCGAATGAGAATTCCTTAGTTCTACTTGACTTTGAAATACCATGAGGTCCCTGAATCTTACCACTGCTTTCTGCCAACAATAAGCATCTGAAAAACCAAACATCTAGGAATTATAAATTTAAAGAAAAAGGGCTTTGTGATTTACTTCTCAGATTAATTGATTTTAAAAGTAACAACATTTGAGTATATGAAGAAGTTCTAAATTTCATATACCAGGGGTAGTGGCTATTTGTACATTTTGTATCTGCTGTTGATTGCTCATTGCTCATTGCTGATTGAATATAGTAATATATTCTTCATTCAAAACAATATTCTGAAATGTAACTGAAAAACAAAATTAGAAAATACCATTCTCCCACATGGCGCGGCAGACCTCTCCTGCCTCTCCCACTGCTCCCCTCAGTAGTGTGTTTACAATGATCTGCCTGTTCTGCTCCCCACTCAGTCTCTGGTGAACCCTCTTGCTGCCCCACGCCTCTGGTGTGTACCCTAACTTGTATGCATAAATAAATAAATCTTATAAAAAAAAAGAAAATACCATTCACCTCTCCTTTTTCTTGCATTATTTCTTTTTATTAGATGTCATTTACTCTGATTGTTCATTTCCATCTTCTCTTTTGTTCTGTTGATTCTCCTTTTATATCTAATAATACTTATTTATGTTGTTTTCCTTAATGGTATTGTTGTTTCTCTTGGACTTCTTTAACACATAATAGGTCTGACTGCAGGGGTTCCCTGGCAGGACTGGACTGGGAAAGAGTGAATTTTGATTACTAAAAATGATGAATTTGTAGAAGTCCATTCCTTTCCATACATTACAATGGTCAAATGGTCATTCCTTGTTATTTTATACTTTTTTATGTAATGTAGGTAAGATAATATAATTTCAGTTTACAGCCATTTGGTAGTGAAAGTTTATTTAGGAATAGTATGTAAAAGATTTAATAAAGATAGCTTACAAATAATTTTCAATAAAAAATCGTTTTTTAAAAAGTATTTACCCAACCAAGATAAAAAAAGCTTTCCAAAATGTGAAATCATCTTTGGAGGTTATGAAAAGGTACATAGCTAGAGTGTCTATATAATTTCATTAATAATTAGACAAATATATTTTTATAGCCTTTTGAAAGTAATATTTTAGTTACTATAGGACTTATATAGTACATAGAAAAACAGATAACTAATTTCCTACATACCACTTCTGCAGCTAGATATTGCATAGAAACTGTGTTGAAACCATTTATATATAGTGCCAGTCCAGGAAATAGCCATGTCTTTTTGAAAGCCAGCTGAACAAAAAGTAAAAAGTCATTTACTTGTTAAAAATTAGAGAACCTAATCAAAGCACAAACCTGAAAGGAAAGAAAGTTGCCTCTGTACATGAAGGAACATATGTATCTAAACAACCATCACCACAATCTTAATCAAATCATTATCATCACTGACATCATGTTTATTGCCTATTACATAGGTAATAGTAATCAATAGACATTATGTAAATAATTTCATTTAATTCTTATAATCCAATAAGGTAGGCATCAGTATAATTCACATTTTTGGACATAGGAACAAAGACACAGAAAATCTAAGTAACTTGCTCCAGGTCTCATGGAAAAAGAAAAAAAATGAAATTTTGAGTTTTCTGACTTAAACATTCATACAGCGTGCTACAACTTCAGTTTTTAAAGTCTGAGCTTCTACAGTACATGGGGGAAAAAATGTTGACTGAGTCCTGGGAAACCTTCACATATAAGCATCTTGTCCTGATTATATTATTGCTGGAGTTGGCATTACCATTATTCTCACTCTAGCCTCCAAAGAATGGTCACCACCTAATATACAGTATTCACTGCAGTTATTTTTTTAAAATATATGTTTTTATTGTTATTTATATCTTTTACATTTTTGTATTCTCCTTGGGGAACCCACCACCAATTCACCCGTGACCCATCTCCGTGGTCCCTTGTGTTCTTTTCTACTCCATTTTGTGCCCTTATCCTCCCTCTCCCCCCGCCCCCCCAAGTTTCTCTCTCCTATTTGGTTTCCCTATAGTCCTGTTATAAGTGAAACCATCGATATTTTTCTCTTTCTTTCTGGCTTGTTTGGCTGAGTATGATCCCCTCTAATTCCATCCATGTCGCTGCAAACTGCATGTGTTTATCTTTGAATGCTGAATAGTATTCCATTGTGTATATTTACCACATCTTCTTTATCCAATCATCTATGCAGTATTCTTAATCAAAATCATTACTCAGTAAACTATTTAAAGTAAGTATAGATAATGTGTAGACCTTTGTAGTAGTGTTCCCATAGTACCTAAAAAATGGGTGGCATGTCTCATTTTATCTACTAAGTTAGTTTCAAAATGTACCCAAAATTACAAAAGTCAATTAATTTACCATATTAAATTATTGCAACAAGTCAATTGTGTTTTCAAAAAATACCATTAAAAGTCAGTCTTTTAGCATCACTGTGATTAACATTAATCTATTTTATCTGATAATAGTTTCAGTACAGGAACTGCATTGGTCAAAATGGAGAGCACATGACAAAAAGGTTTTACATGCCATTCTGTTTCACAAAGCAGCATTTACCCAGTCACCTAACGTAGATTTTATTCACAAATAATTTATATTAAATTTAAAAATTATACAAAGTTAACAGTTTTATTGAGATATAAGTATACCACATAATTCACTCATTCAAAGTATGTAATTCAGTGATTTTTTAAATCTATTCACAGTTATACAACAATTTTAGAATATCTTTATTACTCCCCAAAAGCACTGTATACCTATAGATTGTTGCTTATTCTTTTACACACACCCCCAAGCTCTAACAAATTACTAATTTACTGTTTTTCTCCATAAATTTGCCTATCATGGATATTTGACATAAATTGAATCACACATTATCTGCTCTTCTTTCATTTAGCATAATGTAGGTCCATTGTATGAATTTTAAATTTATTCCTTTTATTTGATGAATAATAGTTTCTTATTTGGACAATCATTTTGTTTATTCACCAGTTGATAGACATTGGTTTGTCCTGTATCAAATATATGACTTATAAAAATTTTCTCCCATTTTGTGGGTCATCTTGTCACTTCCTTTGTTTTATTGTATTCTTTACAACACAGAAGTTCTTTATTTTGATGAAGTCCAGTGTTTTTATTTTGTTACTGCTTATTATTCTGGTGTCATATCTAAAGAAGATTTGCCTATCTTAAGGTCACAAAGATTTATTTCTGTATTTTCCTTTAGGGTTTCCTAATTTCAGATCATAGATTAAGATCTATGATCTGTTTTGAGTTAATTTTTGTATATGGTATAAGAAAGGAGGTAAACTTTCATCCTTTTTTGAGTGGACCTCCAATTGAATCCAGCACCATTTGTTGAAAAGATTATTATTTCCTCATTGACCATCCTTGTTGAAAACTAATTGACCATAAATGTAAAGGTTTATTTCTTGACAGTTAATTATGTTGCATTAATCTGCATGTCTGTCCTTATGCCAGGACCATATTGATTTTATTCTGTGAAGTGTCAGTTTTCTTTGTTCTTTTTCAAGATTGTTTTAATTATTCTTGCATTTCCACGTGAAATCCTAATAAGTTTGTCATTTTCTACAAAATTGCCAGCTGGCATTTTGATAGAGATTGCATTCACTCTCTAGGTCAGTTTCACTAATATTACTGTCTCAACAGTATTGTCTTATGATTCAGAAATAGGGTGTGTCTTTACTTTCATCTATGTAGATTTTTTAAAATATCTTGGAACAATGTATTGTTCAAAGATTAAGACTTACATGTTTTAAATATGTTGCTAAGTGTTTTCTTGTTCATACTTATAATTTGAATTGCTATCTCAATTTGATTTTTGGATTATTCATTGCTACTTATTTATATACAACTGATTTTTCAATATTGGATTTTTTATCTTGCTATCTTGCTGGGCCTGTTTATTAGTTTGAATTTTTTATTGAATTTCTTATTATTTTTTATAAATACAGTCATGACCACTGTAAATGAAGATTGATTTACTTTTTCATTTGAAATTCATATTTTCTTTCTTTTTTTGATTAGTTGTCCTGTAGAAACTGTAGTACATCACTGAATACAAATGGCAGGAGACTTGTTCCTAGTATTAGGAGTAAAGCATGCTCTCTCACTGCTAAGGATGAGGCCAGTTGTGGGTTTTTTGATGCCCTTTACCAGGTTAAGGAAGTTCCATTCTATTTCTAGTATTTTAAATTATTGAATTAAAAATTCTCTATATTCAATATACTCCATTTTTTACTGGATTCAACATTTTATATTTAGATTCCACATTGTATATTCTGCAGTAACTAAAATAACCTTCAGTAATATCTTTTTGTTTAAGAATGGTTCTACTTTCTTGTTATGTGAACTAGGATAACTAACTTCTGTGCACCTGAGTTTTGTTCATCTGTAAAGCTGGGTTTGATTGATTTTAGTACCTACTTTATAGGACCTTCTGAAGACTGAACCATTTACAAGTAAATTAGAATTTGAGTTGGACTCATTGAAAGCACCAATACATCTTCTTATTATTAAAATATGCATAATTTATGCATGAACTAATCACAATACTTTTTTCACATGAACAGCTTATTTCGAAGGCATGTCTTTGAAAATGACATTCAAAACTTGATTTCAATCTCAGTTTGCATTTTTTAAACAGTGCTACATATTTCTCTTAGTACAATATTCAAACTTATCTAAACCTACTTATTAGCAACCTATAAAATAAGTTAATGTGTGACTCAAAAACCTGTGTTCAATTTTTGGAAAGTTTTAAAGTCAGTTTCGTTTTTATTTACGTCTTGCCTGTTCCTATAGATGACTTTTGTTCTTCAGGTTATGTTTCTTTATAAAAGCCATATATCATAACTGTAAAAATGTTTGTGAGGCATTCTCCTGGTTTTTGTTAGTTAGCTATGTTACTTTCTTAAATATTTTAAATGAGGAATAGTATGCTATGCTTTAATTAACTGGAAAATGTTCTTTCCTTAAAGTTTCTAATTCCTTGATAATCCCAGATAGCCCTCTGGGATTGTTAATGGTATGTTACCAGATGTTAATGGTATCTTTTCAGCATGATGACCTCTTCACCTTGGGGAGCAGGGCGACTCGAGATGGGGGAGGGGGTTGTACATGCACATCCTTATGATCCATTGTAGTTACTATTCACTAGTGATTATTTTACACTTAGCTTGGGGTTAGTGTTTCTGATAAATAACCTTTAGATTATTTTACAGGAAAGAACTTTAAAGTCAGACTTGATTCTACCCTTGTGATCTACCACGTTGTTTCCTCTCTAGTAAAATGGGAATAATTATGCTAGCTGCATAGACCTCTTGTGCCTGGCACACTGAAAGTATTCAATAAATAGTCAAAACTCTGAGAAGATGAAACAGAAATTGTATATGCATTCTAGTTTTTTAGGATTTGCTTCTTACCAATTCTATTTTTCTGGAGATTATATCTACTCTTCAAAGTCTACTATTAAAAAACTGAAAGGAAAACAAAATGAACATGTATACATAGATAATTCAAAAATTATCCTATGTTGCTTTTACTTCCTATTGTAAAGAAAATTCTCCAGGCTTTCAAAAGGAATGGATCATTGCATGGCAATTCCAAAATGTAAAAATTAACTGCTTTTTTAATATTGAATAAGCATAAAAATCAAATTATGTTGCTTAAAAAGGAATACTCATACATCTTTTTCCATCTTGCATAACACAAAAATAGCTAACGGCTTTTGCTCATAAAAATCATATTTGTTGGGTGACTAAGCATGACACGAGATAGTTCCCAAACAAATCTTTGAAAAAGTTATTCAGGAGTGAAAGTGAGATTTCAGCTATAATCAGCCACTTCATCTAGGTTAGTTCAGTGAGGATAGACTGATAAATTTTTAAATCAATTAGTCATATATAATTTTCTAAGATATTTTGAATTTTGTTAGAATATTAAAATCTCACATAATTTCCTTTTGACCAGAGCCTGGCAATAATTACTCTGTGCTTCTTTCTTTTTTAGGCATATGCACATATTTACATAAAAATATTTGCTCATTCATGTAACATGTATGAAACAGTTCACTCTTTTCTGAACAATGACTTAGTAATGTATCTTACATGTTCATACATTTCCTTGTTACCTATACACTATTGGATCTTCCATGCTTACCAGCAACATAGTTTTTATAGGAAAGTGAGAATTATCATAGTACTACACCAGAATGTTATGTTAGAAACATTCAGTTAGTATCTCAGTATATATAATTTTGAAGTATTATGCAATCTTTTAAAAAGGAAACCAAAAAGTTTACTTCTGCTATTCTTGAGGTCCTGAAGTTTATTTTCTGTTTTGTTTTTGTTTTTAGCCTCTTAAAGATACATAGATGTATTTTTAGAGCAATCTTCATGTTCTCCTTGGGACAGTTAAATATCATTTGTGGTAGTGTATTTTCTTCTTTTTTATTTTGAGATTTCGTATTGTAGTTTACTTTATAGACCTTAGGTTTGCATTTTACTCCATGAAAGTACGTTATTCTTAATAGATGATTGAGGTATGAGTTTCCCCATATTTTTGTTTCTACTTGGATAAATTTTCCTAGTCTGACCTCCACTTTGCTCTCATCTTTGTTTTTTGGCTTTTGGTTTTTTTTTTTTTTTTTTAATTTCGGCATTTTGATGGTCAAATATAGAAAATAGTATGTTTAAATAAAACCATAGTATTTTCAAGAATAAAGCAAGTTTAAACACACTATTTTCAACATTTTAAAAAGAAAAATAAATGTTCCACACCTCACACTACTTTAGGAAACTTTATTTGCAGGGAAATGGGTAGGAGGGCATGTATCCAAATTACCACCAATTTCATGAAGAAAACAGTCCTAGAATTTTCTGGAATGTGAAAAACTATTTTTCAATTAAATGAGTGCATATTAGCCAACTTCTGAACTAAATTTGATTTTACGGACTATTTCTCATACCCACATACCCACATCTTAATTTATCTTAATTTTGATATGATAGATGAGTGGGTGGAGGGAGGAAATAGATTTTTATATTCTGAAATTCTTGACACTGAAACAAGGAAAACATTTAGTGGTTTCTTTGAATTGTGTTTTTTTGTAAAGTATCATATAACTGGGTTTTGTATTTCTAACCCAATCTGAAACTCCCTCTATTTAAGATAGTTCCTTTTATCACTATGATATACTTACTTACATTCTTCCATATTATTATAATTTTATTTTATTGTTTTCTTTTTTACTTTTACTGGTTTGTTCAAGTTACTATTTTTTTATTTAAATGCATTATTTCCATTTGTTCCTTGATAATATGAAAATTCTGGGTTTTTTTTATTATTCATTAATAATACTAATACTTACATAGTTCTAATACATACTTCTCCATAATTACATGAAATCCAGAAATCAAACTCTCCACCATTGTTCTCTTTCCCTCATCTAGGTGAATGTTCTAGACTTTTTTAATTCCTACTCCACTCTCCTTCCCAAATGAGATTTTTGGGGTGCTTTTACTTTACCCCCTTAAAACTCAATTTTGCTAACATAACTGAATACTTTTTGGTTCCATATTTACTAGATTTTTTGCTTGCCATATGTCTCTTCTATTTTCAGACTCCTTCTCAGTTTTATTACATATCACAGTCAGACAATCATTATCCATTTAGCTTTAACATGTATATTGTGAGCCTTATTGTACTGTTTTGTATTTATCATCTTCTGTCTTGAGATTGCTCTTCTGATTCATATATTGTTTGGTTCAAATACTTCAAGTATTTTCATCAGATGAAGTAGAACAGTGGTTTTATCTCTTATCTTTACATAGCCACAATTATTTCCTTTTAGCTGCCAAAAGAATGCTAACTTTATTGGATATAGAATTGTTTGTCGCCAATTTTTTTAATTTCAATTTCCAGTATTTCTCTTTCAGGTTTAAGTTCTGCAGATAGGAAATAGATGTCAATCTGATTTTTTTTTTTAAGTAACTTATTCTTTCTGGAAATGTGTAATGTTTTCTCTTAATGGTTTGAATATAGGAATTTTCTTAAAAAATGTCTACTAGATGACCGACTTACTTTACCTAGAACTTAGCCCTTTCATTTGCAAACTCAACTGTTCTTCAAGTCAAGGATATTTATATCTATTATTTTTTTATTCCTAACCTCCATTTTTTTTTTCTTGAGACTATTATCTCCTTCACGTGAAATTTCTCTTGGAGTTATTTTCCTAGTTTGTTTTCCCGGTAGTTTTTCCTCTGCTTTTTTTTTCTTTTCTCCGTATGTTAAGATACTTCTTCGATTTGGTCTTTAGGTCAGTAATTCTGGGTTCAATAAGAGCATCATTTCAATTCCTCTAGCTTAAATTTAAAAATCATTTATAGGGCCTCCCCGGTGGCGCAGCGGTTAAGCGCTGCGCTGTGGAGCTGTCGGCAGCGGTGACGCGAGTTCGACGCCCAGCCGGGGAGAATCCCACATGGCGCGGCAGACCTCTCCTGCCTCGCCCGCTGCTCCCCTCAGCAGTGTAGTTCTGATCTGCCTGTTCTGCTCCCCGCTCTGTCTCTGGTGAACCCTCTCGCCGCCCCACACCTCTGGCCTGTACCCCAGCTTGTATGTATAAATAAAATAAATCTTAAAAAAAAAAAAAATAAAATAAAAATCATTTATAAATTCTAGAATATGTTTTAAAGCTCGTCATTCTTCTGTATTCCTTTTTTAATTTTTTTCCTCTCTTCTACCAATTTCTTTCCACTAGGAGTTGCCCAGGTTCAGAGTTCTGGTTGTTTATTCTCTCTCTGATTACGCTGGTCAACAATTTTTACAAAAGTCATGTTACTGAATAGAATTAGTCATTTCCTATCAGTTTGTATGTGCGCAACACAAATATCACAGTCAAATTCTAATTTTGGCTCTAGTTTTTTTTTGTAATCTGCAATAAATTGATGTTTACATCACGAAATGCGTGCCAATAGTAATGGGCCTACGGTTAATACCTGTAAAAAATCAAGTCTTAGACTACTTCTTAGATTTATTCGCTTGTCTCTTTTACAGCTGTTCAGGAGCATCTCTGGGGAATGTCCAGCAGTAGTCAGCCAGCATTGTAGTGGACCATTTTCCCCGGTATCTTTGTTCCATTGATGCGATATCTTGATGAAAATGTTCGCCATGTTCATCACTAACCATACCACAGTTTTCAGGAAAGAAATCCAGATGGGAATGAAGGAAGTGGAACTTTAGAGACATATTGCAGCCAAGTTTCTGATACTGCATCAGCATGTCTTCTACTAGTTCCTTGTAGTTTTCTGCCCTAACATTCCCAAGAAAGTTTGTAGACACTAGGCAAAAAGCATTCCATGCTTGTTTCGCATCACTCTGCAGCAAGTTGTTGAACCGGTCATCTTTGAAGAGCTCTTAAATCTGAGGACCTACAAAAACTCCCTCTTTAATCTTTGCTTGGCTGAATCAAGGAAATTTTTCATGCAGGTATTGGAAAGCTGGCGAGGTCCGTTCCATGGCTTTCATGAAATTCTTCTTCAAACCTAGTTTGTGTGAAGGGGTGGTAGCAGGCTTTTGTGAGCCTTTACCAGAGCTAGGTGCTGGATATTCTTCTCTCCAACTGCTGCATTTTGTCTGTGAGTCAATTCCTTCCTCAAGTAGTGCAATTCACTTGCTTGGCTATCCCACTTGCATAAGAAACATGTGTATTTTGTATATCCCTGCTACAATCCCATTAAAAGGGCAACTAGCTTCAAATCACCACAGATGTGCCAGCTGTACTTGTTCTACTCAATGGAATTTAGTAGCTCCTTTAAGTTATAGTATGTCTCTTTCAGATGGACAGCATGCGCTACTGGAATAGATCAAAGACGGTTTCCATTGTGCAAAAGCACAGCCATAAGACTCATTGTCAAAGAGTATAGAAATAGTCTCCATTCCTGTGGGTCATGAGTGATTTCTAAGGCATTCATGAGGCCCTCAATATCAGAGCAGAATACCAGAGTACTTCCCTTTCTGAAGAAAGGCTCCAACTGCTTGTGGCGCTTTCGATAGAAAGTAATTGTGACATCTTCTAGAAGATTCCATTGTTGGAGTCTTGATCCTAGCAATTCTGCCTCATTCTTGGAGAAGTCCAAATCACGAACCAGGTCATTGAGTTCTTCCTGTGTTAGTCTGTGTGGGGTTGATGATGCAGCACAGTGAAAATCTGGATCACTGCATGAATGATGGAACAGGAGAACAGGTCGGCTCATCCTTGTCCTCATCAGATGAATCAAGAGAATATTCAGCTAGAGGTTCTGGAATAGGAAATCCCTCACCATGTGGAACTGGTCTCAATGCAGACGGAATGTTTGGGTAGACTCTTCTCGACTTCTTTTGCTTCATTATTCCGCCAGAAAGAGGAGGAACCAAGCAGAAGTAATAGTCTTTTATGTGGTTGCTTTGCTCTTTCCACACCATGGGGACTGCAGACGGCATTGATGGTCTTTTGCCATTTAACCACTGTAAAAGCTGTGTTGTCCATGTAGCACAGCATATATGCGGGGCCCAAGGCTGTCTTGGTCACCAACCTTGCATCCAAAGTAAAGATGATAAGCCTTCCTCATTTGAGAAGTGATCCTTTTCTTATGGTTGGCAAATGTCACTTCCCCACAAACATAACAGACATTGTCCACACTATTAATGCGCTTTTGAGGCATTACTGTTCTGTATTGTGCCTAAATGGATAAAATAATAACAGTTCTATGGAACAGTAGCTTCAGCTGTCTCACACAGTCTGAAATATTTTCAATGCTCAGCCTTTCCGACAAGGCTTTCTATAGTGCACTGCTGACGTCAGCTTGCTTCAGCAACCACCTGGCAATAGTATTGCATTGCATCACAAAATGATGCAATCAACTCTGGATGATGTGTGCATGCTGATATTATGCAATGTGATGCAATATTACATCATTCTAGGCTGGTATTGGACGTTGGTGCAGTCCTAGTGGATAAATCTACACGGTGAAACATATAAAGTGAATGATATGAAATATCTTCAAAAGAAGAGCTAATAAAAAATTTTCAGGGTTATATTCATGTTCAGCACACCAAGATACTACAGATTGGGTCCTTTTTAAGTCAGTAACTGTCTCAGTGTTGACCAGTGTTACTGGGCCTTAATGGATGCTTTGCTTCCTTTGCCTAACTGTGAGTCTATGCAGCCTGAATGATGAGAAGTCCAACATTATTAACTCTGTAAGCTTTAAATAATATGCAGACTCACAAGTAGCTTTATCATTATTTGAGGCAAAAGAAATATTATTTGGGTTGAAGTTCTATTTAGGAATACAGAGCAGCTCTTAACATCTTTATGTTCTTTTGGAACCTCTTCCACAAAATTAGAACTCCTAGGATAGTGCACATAGGCATGCCCTTACTTTTTTTTTGGCATCCCTGACTTTTAACACAGGCCAAGACCTCTCAGGACTCTGGGAATTTTAGTAATACCTCTAATTTGTCAGTCATAATTCCTCCTACCTCTGACAACTCCAAAAGGAATAAAATTTGGGCACCTGGTCTTTCTTTTGGAATCTCAGCATATCCCATGGGCTTGCACAGTTTCTCTTATGAAAGAATACTGTATATGCTGTTTTTCACCATTTTTTTCACTTGGTCATTTATCTTAGAGATTGATCTCTGCTGATACATGAAGCTGTCTCAGCTTGTCAATGTAGTTGTTTGGTATTCTTTGGATATATAGTCTGTTATTTATACGTTTTCCAGTAACAGTTATTTTGATTAGTCTACTATTTTGTTATTTCTAGCAATAAGAAAATAAACATTTTTGCAGTTTTATCTTTTTGAACACATGTGGTAGTATAACCATAAAATAAATTGTACCTATGAAAAGTAAAGTATATTTGTTTCTCAATTTTGATGGATGTTAATTTGCACCTCCAGTTGTATTTTATCAGATTTTACTCCTGTCTGTCATAAAGGAGAAAGCTGTTTCTCCTTATCCTGGGTATATTGTATTATTAAATATATATTTGCCAATTTCAAATATGGAAAATATCTATTGTTTTAATTTTCATCTCTTATAATAGCTTTTCATGTATTGGCAAATCTTATCCACCTATTTCACACACCACTCCTAAGAGTACCTTTTTCCTTCACTTATTTTTTGGTAAATTAGGTTCTGTTTTATTAAAGCTCTTTCTGAGTTAGATAATAAGATGTTTATCTGCTTGTAATAAGATGTTCAGATTACAAATATTCTTTCCTCTGGTTGATTGTCATTTAGATGGATGGTTGTATTTTTTTCTTTGCCAATTTTTTAAATTCAATTTTCCAGTCTTATCTTTCTTAGGAAGACCTTTACTTTCTATCTTTCTTAGAAAGACCTTTACTTCTTAGTTTATAAAAATTCATTCATAACTTCTTCCAGTAACATAGTTTCATTTATTTATTTGTTTTTCTTCATTGTTTATGAGCATTAACCAGTTACCTCTAAACCATCCCACTCTTGTTGTATACTAAATTATTTTATGTATAGAAAATATTTCTGGGCTCTTGATTCTTTGCTGTTGATGTTTTTGCCAGTTTTCCCCTTTTCTACTACCAAAAATTTAACATTTATTTTTCCACATGACCTTTAAGATCACCTTACCTACTATTACCCTGCTAGAGGAAGACATGCTATTGTTTTTGGTGAGATTACATTAAAAGAATAATTTACATTTTTGCATGTGTCAATCAAGATCATTTAGAAAGCTTACTAAAGCATAGTTTGCTGGATCTCACATTCATAGCTTTTGATTAACTAAAACTGGGTTGAGGCCTGAATATTGTTTCCTAATGAATTAGAAATGAATAGTAATGATGCTGCTGGTCTTGGGCATTATACTTGAGAACCTCTAGAGTAAATGCACACACACACACACACACACACACACGCGCAGAAATAGGCATATGTAAAAGGGTTCGTTTTTCTCTACATCCTTACTAGCAATTGTCAGATTTTTTTTTTAAAGATTTATTTTTTATTTATACATACAAGTTGGGGTACAGGCCAGAGGCTTGGGGCGGTGAGAGGGTTCACCAGAGACAGAGCGGGGAGCAGAACAGGCAGATCAGAAATACACTGCTGAGGGGAGCAGCGGGCAAGGCAGGAGAGCTCTGCCGCGCCATGTGGGATTCTCCCCGGCCGGGCGTCGAACTTGCGTTGCCGCTGCCAACAGCTCCACAGCGCAGTGCTTAACTGCTGCGCCACCGGGGAGGCCCGCAATTGTCAGATTTTTAATGTGAGCCATTCTTATTGGTGTGGGGTACTATCTCATTGTGGGTTTGATTTGCATTACCCTGATTATAAGTGATATTGAGCATTTTTCATGTGCCTCTTAGACATCTGCATTTCCTCTTTAGAGAAGTGTCTTTTTAGCTCTTCTGCCCACTCTTTAACTAGATTCTTTATCTTGTTTTTATTGAGTAATATAAACTCTTTGTAGATCTTTGTTATTAGTTAGTTATAGGTTGTGTGGAGAGCAAATATTTTCTCCCAATCTGTAGGTTGTCTCTTTGTCTTGGTTATTGTCTCTTTTGCCGTACAGAACCTTTTTAGTTTGATGTAGTCCCAGCTGTTTAGCTTTCCTTCATTTTCTTTGTTTCAGTGACTGAATCTTTAAAAATCTTTCTGAGATGTATGTTATGAAGTGTTTTGCCTATGTTTTCTTCTGTATATTGTATGCTTTTAGTTCTTACATTCAGACCTTTTATCCATTTGAGTTGGTCTTTGTTTATGGTGTGAGGTAGTAATCTAGTTTCGTTCTTTGGTATGCAGCAGTCCAGTTTTCCCAGCACCATTTATTGAAGATACTGTCCTTGTTCCAGTGCATATTCTTTGCTCCTCAGTCATGGGTTATTTTTATGTATGTATGTGGTTTTATGTCTGGGTTTCAATTCGGTTCCAGTGGTCTGTGTCTGTTTTTGTTCTAGTATCATGCTGTTTTAATTATTATGGCTTTGTAATATAGTTTGAAATCTGGGAAAGTAATACCTCCATTCTTCCTTTTTCTAGTCAGAAGAGCTTTGTTATTTAAGGTGTTGTTTTTTTTAAGTTCCATATGAATTTCATCACTATTCTATTTCTCTGAATAACACCATTGGCATTTTTATTGGAATGTATTGAATCTGTAAATTGCTTTTGGTAGAATGGCCATTCAATCAAAAGTGATTTTACGATACATTCATATGCTAGAGTACTGTACAGCCATTGTAAATAATAGCTGTGGAAAGTTTTTAATAAAATGGGGAAGTGCACAAGTGAAAAAATATCATATGGGGAATATCAAATACAAAATTAAAATTTTGGAAAGTTTTATAAAACAAGAGAAAGAAAAGGAAAGCATATTATAAATGTTCAATGAACTCAAGCACAAGAAATCCTTATCTCAAAAGTTTAAATGTCGGATGTTATATTTAAATCTTTGTCTTTTAACTATTACATGAAGAAAAATGAAGCTAGACTACTACCTCACACCATGCATGAAAACCAATTCAAAATGGATAAGAGACTTGGACATAAGACCTGAAACCGTAAAATATATAGAAGAAAACATAGGCAAAACAATACATGACATACATCTTAGTAACATTTTTAAAGATACATCCCCCAAAGCAAAGATAGTGAAGGAAAAGACAAACAGCTAGGATTACATCAAACTAAAAAGCTTCTGTACAGCAAAGGAGACATTAAGCAAAACAAACAGCCTACTGACTGAGAAAAAATTTTTGCACTCCATGCAACAGACTAGGGTCTGATCACAAAAATCTACAAAGAATTCACACAACTCCACAAAAACAAAGCAAAAAATCCAGTCAAAAAATGGGCAGAAGAACTTAAAAGACACTTCTCCAAAGAAGAAGAGTAAATGGCCAACAGGCACATGAAAAAATGTTCAGCATCCCTCATAATCAGGGAAATGCAAATAAAACCACAGTGAGATAGCAACTTACACCAGAAAGAATGGCACATATTAAAAAAAAAAACAGGGAACAACAAATGTTGGTGAGGGTGTGGAGAAAAAGGAACCCTCCTACACTGCTGGTGGGAATGCAAACTGGTCCATCTACTATGGAAAGCTGCATGGCAGTTCCTCAAATTGCTAAAAATGGAGCTTCCGTATGACCCAGTAATACCACTTCTGGGAATCTGCCCAAAGGACACAAAAACATCAATCCAAGAGGATACATGCACCTGTATGTTTATTGCAGCATTGTTGTTCACAGTAGCTAAGATATGGAAACAACCCAGATGCCCAAAAATAGATGATTGGATTAAGAAGATGTGTTACATATATACAATAGAATACTATTCAGCATTCAAAAAATGCAATTTGCAGCAACATGGATGTAGCTAGAAGGGATCATGCTCAGTGAAATAAGCCAGAAAGAGGGCCTCCCTGGTGGCGCAGCGGTTGAGCGCTGCGCTGTGGAGCTGTCGACAGCTCGCGATGCGAGTTCGAGGCCTGGCTGGGGAGAATCCCACATGGTGCGGCAGACCTCGCCTGCCTCGCCCGCTGCTCCCCTCAGCAGTGTATTTCTGATCTGCCTGTTCTGCTCCCCACTCTGTCTCTGGTGAACCCTCTCGCCGCCCCACGCCTCTGGCCTGTACCCCAGCTTGTATGTATAAATAAATAAATCTTTTAAAAAAAATTATAAAAAAATAAGCCAGAAAGGGCCTCCCCGGTGGCGCAGTGGTTAAGCGCTGCGCTGTGGAGCTGTTGGCAGCGGTGACTCAAGTTCGATGCCCGGCCAGGGAGAATCCCACATGGCACGGCAGACCTCTCCTGCCTTGCCCGCTGCTCCCCTCAGTAGTGTATTTCTGATCTGCCTGTTCTGCTACCCGCTCTGTCTCTGGTGAACCCTCTCGCCGTCCCATGCCTCTGGCCTGTACCCCAGCTTGTGTGTATAAATAAAAAATAAATCTTTAAAAAAAAAATAAGCCAGAAAGAAAGAGAAGAATATCGAACAGTTTCACTTATAACAGGTATATGGGAGAATCAAATAAGAAAGAGACATTCAGCAAGGGAGGGGGAGGATAAGGGCTCAAAATGGGGGAGAAAAGAGCACAAGGTACTATGGTGATGTTTCATGCGTGTATCTGTTTTGGGTAATCTATGGGGAATACACAATAATGTAAAAGACATGAATAATAATAAAAAATGGGAATAGAAGGAACCTAAGTTAATATAGTGTCATATATCACACACCAACCAAAAACTGAGGCAAAATGGGTAAAATATTTGGATGTAAAACCTGAAACCATGAAATACATAGAATAGAACAGGTAAATCACCCCCCCCCAAAAAAAAATCTTTGTCTTTTAAATCTGCTAATACTTTAGTTTGCAGGTTTATAGCTTTTTAATTTGATGTAGTCTCAATTGTCAATTTTTGCTTTTATTTTCCTTGCCTAGGTTTGAGTCCTTCAAAATGCCTTTATCATTTAAGTCATGGAATATATCACTCATATTTTCTTGTATATATTTTTTGGTTTCAGATTTTATATCTAAATCTATAATCAATTTTGAATTTATGTTTGTGAATAGATGTAAAGAGTGGTCCAGTTTCATTCTTTCACATACCAAGAGAGTAGTTTCCTCTCTGAGACTGGACAGAGCCACAGCTATTGTTCTTTAAATAAAATGCCAATGTCTTTCTTTCTCTCCTCTCTTTCTGGGACTCCTCTGATGTGGATATTGTTTTTACTTATATCATCCCAAAGAGCTCTTACACTGTTTTTGTTCTTTATAATTGTTTACTCCAGGTCTTGCTGTATATTTTCCACTGCTTGCTGATACTGTCAGCTACTTCTGCTAGTCTGCTACTGAGCCACTCATGTTCCTTTTAGTTCAGTTATTGACCTCTTTAAGACAGTATTTTTCCATTTGAGGCTTCCCTTTTTTCTATCTTTGTTCTAATCCTGCTTTTCTTCATCACATGTATTTCTTTTTCAAGAGTTTTTAATGTAATTGTTTAAAAATATTGTGAGGTAGTTTTGTTTATTGATCGATACATAGTATGAACTCTGAAGTTATACTCCTGGCTGAAATTCAGAAGGAATTAGAGGTTTTTGTCTTTTTTTTTTTTTTTTGAAAGTTATAATTAGGGAGAGGCTTGCATCTAAGCTCCTTAGTATTAGGTTTTGAGTTCTAGACCACCATAATTTAATTTGCCTTATGTCAGTTCTTTAAGAATTGCAAAAAAGTTATTACTCTCTTCATTCTTAGCTTGCATCATATTTCAGCCGTACCTCTATACATATTTAATATTCCCTATTTCCTTGTTATCCTTAAAATGTCCAAGATCACCTTAAACCTGTCTTGCTCATAGTAAGATTTCAAAAACATTACTGTAATGAATTAAGGGAAGAAATATAATTATCTTCTTCAGTGTTAATTTATATACGAACTATGCTGTGTGTTAAAATGCTAACAACATGAAAGTCTAAATAATAAATGTTAATCCAACTGTATGTGGATATATGCAAAGATACCTCCATTGGAGTTAACAAAGTGTGACTTCTAGAGTCAGTTTTTATTAATATAGGAAATACTCTTTGTATGTGAACATTACTGTTTCTTCAGAGATATATTTTAGTTACTATATTTGAATTTTTGATGTTTCAACTAGTGATTTCCAGTAAACTGTAGAAGGAAGAAATACTGTATTCTCTATCTTTGAAGCAAGAAAGAAGGAAGAAAAGAAAGGAGATAGATTAGTAGGTGGGAAGAAAGGAGAATTCAAAATATATTTCATGTGTAATTCTGTTCTCTCACAAGATCTAACAGTGACAGATCTGGAATTAGAGAACCTTCAGTAAACCACATAGCACCACGACTACTCAGAAAACCAAAGTATGTGCTGATGTGAGTGTGTTATGCAGATGGGGCAGAGTTAAATTTCTTTCCCTGTGTACGTTTCTTCTATGTCAGTCATTTCAGAAGCACATTGATTTAAATATCGACAAACACACTTTACAATTTACCTTTTAGATCAGTATTAACTTTCTGCATAGTAATGAGAAATTTGTTATATCATAAGATCCAAAAGTATTTATAGAATAAAAGCCAGACTTCTAAACTGGTATAATATACTTGTTGTATTGTACACTATTTTTTAGATTCTGTTAATGGATATACTCTGCTTTCCTCAGAAAGAAAATGCGATTTGAATTCTAATTAATAAATATTTTATTGAAAAGATGTTTTAAATGGATTTTACAGGTGTTACTTGGAAAGTGCTGACATATAAGTTGGACTTTATAATTTTTTTCATTCCATTTCCTATAGATAATATACATAATTTCTTCCAGTTTCCATAATATATCTAGTATGGTCAAAATTGACTATTATGTTAATGTAATTGATTGAACTGAACTTGTTCTAATTTGAATTCTCTCTGGAAATGAGTATGTGAGGAACCAGAAGCATCTGTGTAGATGATCTTGGTTGTGCAGTTGTTCTCTCACAGGCTTTCTGCATTCTCCATTAAATAGAAAATAACTGAAATCCCAAACCCCAAGTTAGACAATTTTTTTTTTGTAATTTACTATTTTGGAATTGGGAATACATTTCTAACTTTGTGGTAATTGGAGCTAGTTTTCTAGGACAGTGTTCCTAAAGATCACATCAGCCTAGTCACCTGGGAAAAGGGAGACCTCTGATTCTGGATCATTGTTGATTACATCACTGTAAATGAGAGAAATCCATAAAAAAGAGAATTCTGGAGAGATTTTACACTTTACAACACTGCTGAGCTTCCCATGCGTTTTTCTCTTACAGTAATGCTACTTTGAAAAATCACTATATTGCCAAAGCAGATCTTACATGTTAAGATATTACTGTCATCATCATAATGATATCTAAAACTTTCATTTTCCTATAATTCTTTCTTAATCTTAACTTTTCCCACTCATAATTTTTTTGTACCAGGTACCTCACTTACTTTGATTTTTACACATGGTAGTGGTGTTTTATAAGTTACCTCCATTAATTTCTAATAAAACAGTCAAATAGTTTTAAATGTGCTAAATCTTAATTTTGAAACACTACAAGCCATTATCAGAAGTATCACAAAGCAATGTGGAAAACAGAAATGGAGCACTGGACTTAGATTCAGGTTCTTGGTCTATGGTTTTCCATTCCAGAGCAATTCACTCTTAACGTAATCAGATAAACCATGACAAATTAATCTTATTTATAGGAGAGTTTCTATCAGAAAATGTGTTTTAGGTTCCTGTTTTGCAAGCTAGGCGAACATGTTCCTCTTGCTAAGGATGTTGTCTACTACCACAGACACAACTTGAAGGCTCAAGGAATAAGCTTTCCTCCCTGGAGTGAGCTCCATGGGCACAGAGAAAATGCAGCATTCCTCAGGCTTTCACAAATCAGTTGCTCAGGAAATAGAACGCCTAGACTCATATTTTTAGTGAATAGAATAAACCATAGCATTTAGTTACAGTAATTACAGGTATTAAAAGGACAAAAATCAAAGTTGTTTTTTTTTTTTTCCCAAACCTGTGCAAATCTGATCTGGATTCATCTAACATTTAATTAAGTACCTTGCTTATGCCATGTATTTTCCAAAGTACAATATGAAAAAAAAAAAAATCATCATTAAATCTTAGTATATACATTTTACCCACACTAAGCAGATGAAAAAACAGACTAAGGAAGGCAGAGCTCTACACTCTTAACATAATTAGATAAGTGTGTATTTATAAAAATGTAACGACAATCACTGTGTTATTATAAGTGGGCCTTTCTTTTAGCTGGATCTAGATTAGTTTATGGAGATGTGTCAACTCTACTTCACCTTCTTTTGTGTTTTGCTAAAGACAGGAGCTTTTTCTATCATGTCCAAGTCAAAACACTGTACATACAGGACTTGTTAGTGAAGTAGTAGTATTGCTTATGGATTGATTAGAGCCTTAGAAGTGTTTTCTCATATTATTTATAGTTTTACATTTATAGTTTTGTAGAGTAGTGAAAAACAATCAAAAGGACAGAAAAAAACATTAGAGGGAAAAATTACTTTGGGTCAGAGCTTGGTAATTTTTAAAAAGATACTGTATCTACTTCAACATGTTTCAACACTTTGTTTAATTTTAGAAGAGACGTCTTAGAAAATGGCTCTACCTTTGAAAATAGTGGCTTGCTATAAATTTAAATAGAATTATAGTAGTTCAGTTGTATTTCATGTTAATGGAATTAATAACAGTCAAGGCATAGTTCTTGGCAACTATGTACTAACATTTTTTCTGGACTCTTCTCTTAGTAGGAAAATAAATTTTTAAATGGTGAGAAGTACATCTAAGATGAAATGAGGAGAACTGGATCCTAGCCTTTTTTTAATCACCTTCAACAATTCTAGTTTTTAGCTTTGTTTTATTCTTGAAAATGAAGGCAAGGTTTGGACATTGGGTATGCTAAGTTTCCTTCCAACTGTAAATTTCTATTATTATTATAATTTGAGATGGTACAAAATTAGTCATACTATTTATAAATCGATTTTTTTCCACTCAGGAGCTACTAGTAGTATATAATTTTATAATACAAACTGATCTTTTAAAAAATATACAAAAATTCATTTTATTATTTTTTCCTAAGTGTTCACAGCTTTAATTATATGCAGGATTTTTTGTGTATATGTGTGTTGTTTTTTTTTTTTTGCCAGATTTCTTCATTTTGAGAAGTTTAGTGATTTTCTTAGTTGAATATAAGAGGAATCTCCTGACCTTCTTATTCCTGCTTCCTCTCTCCCAACCCTCCCTCCAAATAGCCACTACACTCCCCCACCCATACATACACACTTATTTTTTTTGTTTTTTGTTTGTTTTGTCCTTTTATTATTAATTATATATTCTACATTATTGTGTATTCCCCAAAGATTATGCACCACTGATTCATACTTTAAAAGCAACACAGACAACCACAGAATCCACAGAATTGCCCTGACAAATACTTGAGCACTACCAATCTGCAATAAGCCAGTGCTTGGCAACTATGTTGTGAAAATATAATTCAGAGGGAGTAAATGCACTTACAGTTGTCCCAAATATTGTGACTTAAAGCACAGTTTAAGTGGAAGTGTCATTTTTTTACTTTTTCATATACATTTGTTTTTCACATTTCTTTCCCTGTTCTCTGAAAACAAAAATCAAAACTACAAATCATTTTCACAACTACAAAGATGGTCCTGGTTTTTATATACTTAACTTTTTCACAGTTATGAAAGATCACTGCTCTTTAATAAATCCATATCATTGAGGAGTATGTGACCAAAGGTTCCCCTGTCTTGCCCCCAGCGCTCAAGGCTTTTGCATCCTGTCTGTGTTACCTGTCCAGTCACAATAAATTCTAATCCAGAATGAGACATTAAGCTGGGTGAGGATGTAGAAATGATAATCCAAGAGTCTTGGCAGCTCATTGACCATAGGCACGCTGGCATTATAGTTATGTTGGGACCTAGACCTGAGCTGTCCTGGTTAGCACCTATTACCTGACTCTACGAATAGAAATACTATGGAACACTCCAGAATATGAAGGCTTTTTGTTATGTTTCTCTGAACATATGATACTATCCTGTTTGTGTCTTTCTCCTGACTTTCTTAGCATCATCTTCATCAATTTTTTCTAGGTTGTTGCAGATAGCAAGTATTTATCCTTTGTTTATAGCTAGGTAGTCAAAACCAAAGCAATAATGAACTTTTAAAATCTGACTGCAAAACTGAGACAACCAGAGAGGGAAATTGGTAGGGGGGAATGAGGTAGATAAGGAGCTAGTAGGACATGGTGAAAGACTTTGCAGACACTGGTCGTGGGCAGGGTGTGAAAGTACACATTTGTAGAGAGTTGGTCCTGTAACAGTCAGAGAAGATACAAAGATATAAAGCTTCTTTACCTCTATAAACATAATTTGGGGGTGGGGGGGAAGGAGAATGCCCTAAGACTCAACTCAAACCAAAATTGAGAGAACCAAGGATGATTTTAAGACTGAATTAGATTTTAAAAATGAATAAGAAAAATGTTACTTAGGTAGAAGTATGTTCTGCTGAGAGAAAATATGTATAGATCCTAGTAATAACTTCAAGTTGTACCTTCAATTTACAGTGTGAATATAGCCATTTACTAGAGGAACAGCCAGACTGATTATTTAGGATGATGCATCACATCCCTTGTTCTGGTGGATGTTTGTCCTTGTTATAGTTTGGAACCTTATAGGAATCTATAAGGATTATTTCCTGTAAAAGTTAAATCATAGACTGATATTATTCCTTAAGTTTATTGTGTTTCCTAGTGTCTTAGTAAAATACTTCTATTTTGTCAACATTTTAAATTTAAAGTCACAAGCTACCTTACTATTAGTGGTACTTATTGATAAAATACTTTCACCTTCCAGTTAAAACTAAAAATTTCACCAACATGCAGGGCTAACTTACTTTGAGGAGTGATCTCTGTGATGATTGGGAGGTACCTAATGATTATGCTAATGAAGTAGATAATGTGGTTCTCTGTTCATATTCTCTTGAAACCTCTTGCCATTTCTTGCACATCAGCTTTCCAAATACCAACACCTGCATCTAAGCCGTTATCTAGGGGACTTTGGGGGAAGATTTTAAGCAATAACTAATGACTAATAATAATAATAATAATAATAACTAATAATAGCTTCTTTGGCCCCAACTTAGATAATTCTGAAATGTATTCTATATACAATTTGCTAAGGTATCAGTTGGTCTCTGATAGTTGGCTTAGTAATGTGTGCTATATTAGCTGTCTGCTCTTCTCACCTTTTCCACTCCTATGCCAATTACTCGGCCTTCCAAATAAATTATGTATGTTTAGTACTAATCTCAGGATCTGCTTTTCAGGAACCCACATTAAGACAGTTACTTACCTAACAAACCAAAGATGAGGATCCTTTGCATTGAGGATGGTATTTATTTCATACTGCTATGATAAATTCTTAGAGTAAATAGATAGTTATAAAGATGATCTATTTAAATTTGTTTGGGACTAAAAATATTTAGTATGATAGATGTCTTTCTATTTTTTGTGACCCAAATAACTTAAAATTTCTAGCTATAAATACTAGTACAAATTAGTAAAATGATCTTACTAAAAGTAAAACATTCTTATTAAAATTCTAATCATAATTTTAAAATAGTAAAATGTGTATAAATAGTAACTCTTAACACTGTAAGTATGGAAAAATGAATTTTAGCCCAATAATTCAATGTAATTCTAACAAAACATTTACTGAGGTCTGTAATCTAAATTTAAACAAGTCCAAGCCTTAATACCTTAAAATCCTCAAATATAAATACATAGTGGTACCTAGAACTACTAAAGAACTGAAAACAAACTAATAAAGTAAGAAGACCCTAAAACACTAGAAATTAGTATCTAGAGCACTTAATATACCACCAAAAAAGGCGAAATCCTGTATTTGATTATCTTTAAGTAGCTTTTGAAGCAGTAGTCAGAGGTGCTATTAAAACTTTAGTCATTCATATAGGCAAAATTGCCTACAATTTTTTATTTAAACACAAGTGCTATTTTTCTTTATAATCATTTCAGTTCATTATAAACACAGAAAAGATGGAGCAAATTACTGGAAATAATTACCCTTTTGTTTGTATAGCTTCTGACTTGTCACCTATAAAGATCTAAAAATGATACTCCGTTCATTTTTTATACATCTCAAAAAAAAAGAAATTTTGGACATGACAGTCTTCTAAACCTGGAAAAAATCTCTAATTAACAAGAGTGACTCAGAAGCTCTTTTTGGTTATACTTGCTAATATTTGGAATTCAGTTTTTGACTTCTCAATTATCTTCCATCTAGTTCATAATGACCCGGTGTTCGTTTATTCCTGGAGGTGCATCTTTTCCTGCTTACAGTAATTTTATTCTTGTGTCAGTGTTATTTTAGCTAATAAAATTCTTCATTATTTTTCAGGTTTACATAATAATTGGGATTTTTTGGTAGAATTTGGGAGATATTTTTCTCTTTTGGTAAAACATAGCTGTTTTCAGACATCATAAAATCAGGAATTAATGCTGGCTCATAAAATTCCTCATGTAATTTGGTTTCTTTTGCTGTTATGAGTGCTTCCACCAAAATTCTGCAGAAAGTCAGAGCCTTGACTTTCCTTCAAACACTGGCAACTTTGAATCTCTAGTCACATTAATTTCCTTTCAGACATCTCTGGGACTCTATTCCTATTCTGCTTCTGTGCATTTACTTGCATTTTCTCTGCTTCTCATTTTAATATTTCGGTGTATTGACATGTGGGGCTTCTTCACCTCTTTGCACAGAGTCCCAAGACCTCGCCCTGCTATTTGTTTTTGTCTACTGGAAATTACAGTAGAATTTGATTCATTTATTTAGGAAATTTTCATTTTGTTTTTTCCCCTCCATTTCTTTCTTGTATAACTTGTTTATATTTTCCTGAGATGCAACTACTTGTTGCCTTTTTGTCAGTTATACTGCCTAAAATCTCCTTCCTTGAGTTAATACATTGAGTATTTCCATAATGAGGACTTTTCATTTTGGGGGGTTGTTTTGATAGTTTGAAAAGTCACTCTGGGTGAAGCATGCATTATATGAAAAGAATATGCTTTCACATTATCATTGTCATAAGTATTAAGAGGGTGTTTACTTATAAAACGCTTGAAAATTCTTACAGCGTAAGATTGATGTTTCCAACACAGTTTATATGCTGATTTTAATAATCTATAGCTTCATTTTGTTTTTAGATTTTATCTTTTATTGAGATAATGTTGGTTTACAACACTGTATATGATAGGTTCTCACCTCTTTTGATGTATGTTGCTGCACTATACCTGCCACGAAGGTAGCCATAGTCCTCCACCATAGACAGTGAGCCACCTCCCCACTTTGCCCCCTATCCGCCATCTTTTCCTCACTTCTATAATCACATTTCTAGGGTTTGTTCTGGTTTAGTTTTATGTGTTCCCTTATTTTGTTTTTCTCTTTGTTTCACGTAGGAGTAAAATCATCCAATATTTATCTTTCTCCTTCTGACTTACGTTTACCTTATCCCCTCTAGTTCCATTCATCTTGTTGAAAATGATAGCATTTCACCTTTTTGTTTTATAGCAGAGTAGCATTGTACTGTGCATATATACCTCAGCTTCCTAATCTACTCATGTTATTGAGCACTTTGGCTGAAATGTACATAGTTTTTTGTGGGTTTTTTTTTTTTTTGTGTGTGTGTGTGTGTATCCCTTTGATAGTGTTTTTGCATTCTTTGTGTAGATATCTAGGGTAGAACTGCTGGATAATATGGTAAATCTATTTTAATATTTTGAGAAACATCTATACTGGTTCCCATAGGGGCTGAACCAGTGTGTGTTGCCACCCATATTGTACCAGGGTTTCTTTTTGTTGTTGTTTTTAATTAATTAATTTTTAACTGAGGTTATATTGGGATATCCCCATCAAGTGTTACTACTATAGTGTGTCCAACCCCAACTCACCCATACTCTACCACCACAGTCTCTCTCCCGCCCTGTTCTTTGTTCTCCCCCAACCCCTCTCCGCTTGGTTACTTTATATTCTACATATTAGTGATACCTTCCAGTATTCATCTCTAATTTAATTACTTTATATTCTTTATATTAGTGTTACCTTCCAGTATTTATCTTTCTCCTTCTGACAGGATTTCCTTTTCTCCACACTCTCACACTCTGGTTGTTTCTGGTCTTTTTGATGTTAGGCACTGTTTTGATGTGTGCCTGGGTTGTGAGGTGGTATCTCATTATGGTTTTGATTTCCATTTCCCTGATTAAAAGTGATGATGAACATTTTTTTCATGCGCTTGTTGGCCATCTGTATGTTATCTTTCAAGAAGGGTTTATCTATCTCTTAGGCTCATTTTTTTATTGTGTTTTTTGTTTTCTTTGTTTGCATTTTATGAATTCTTTGCAGATCTTGGATATTAGCCACTTGGTAGATGTATGATATGCAATTATTTTCTTGTATTTGGTAGGGTGACCTTTCATTTTAATGATAGCTTTTTTTTTTTTGAAGTTCTAATTCTTATTTTTTTAAGGTTTTGTTTTTTTGTAAAGGATCACACCCTTTAGATGTTTGTTACCACATCACACCCACCACTAAAGCACCCATATTCCATTGTGTCTCTCTCCACAGTGCTCTATTCCCTCCCTTTCTGGTAACAACAAAAAAGAAGTAGCACTTCTCCTAAGAAGACATACAGATGGCCAACAGGCACATGAGAAAAATGTTCATTGTCACTTACTGTCCAGGAAATGCTATGCAGCTTTTTAGTTTGATGGTGTTCTATTTGTTTGTTTTGCTTTATTTTGCTTTTCCAAATAGAGCAGTTTTCCGTCTGAAAGCACAGCTTTAAGATATTTATTTAAATTTTTCTATAAATTCAAATATATCTTCCCTTTAGTTTCCTCTCAAATTAGTCTAAATTAGCAACTACTGCAGCATAAGTCTACTGTATCTTAATAACTTTTTGACTTACATAATTTTCTTTTGTTTTTTTGTTTGAACATCTTCTAAAAAGACTTTTTCTGAGTTCTGACTGAATATTTTCTGTTTAAGCTCCTACAATACGCCAGTAATTTGTACAATTCAATACAATGGAATCCCTTTTAGACCTATTATTATATTTGTTACCACTGTGTAAATAAAGCATTATAGTTCATATTCTTTGTCTGGATTTCTTTTCAGGCATTGAAGTAGATTTATGATATCTTCATGAAATCCTTTCAGTAGGGTTTTTCTTGGAACGATAGTGGGAAATGTGTCAAATTCCCAAAAATATTATCATGCATCATTAAAATATTTGCAAATATGTGAAACTTATTGAAGACCTCTCTCTTCTCTCTCTCTCTCTCTTAGACACACACACACATTTTCTGTTTCATCAACAAGAACATTATTTGTTGTTGGGCAAAATTCCATGTCTTTTCTAATTTTTTTATTTGATGGCATGAGTTTCAGCATCACTCCCAGGGTTTTGTTTTATTCTTTATCTTGGCCCTCCATTAGTCTCATATTCTGTTTGCCTTAACTTGGGGTTAGTTAAATATGTTAGGTAATAAGTTGCTTATATCTATAAATAATGGTTATAGTTTGCCATATGCCATAAGAATTTTAAAGAATTAATGTTATTATCCTAAGTGCTTGTGAATTCTGTTCTCTACCTCCAAAAAGGGCATTACAACTGATACTCGACTCGGTGAGTGCTTTCGTCAAAGCATCTTCTCCTGCTTGCTCTTAAAATTTCTTGTGATTACTAATCATAGATTCATAGACTCATGGAATTAGAAGGGGCCTTCAAGGTTATCCCATTTCAGAAAGATTTTAAGCAGACCATCTGATGTTGAGATTCCTTCTTTGATGTCTTTGTCTATTGTCCAATAATTCCATGTACACTTTTAGCTTAACCTTGAAATCAACAATAGTTATCATTGTTGCTTTTCTTCTCTTTTCTTTCTTTTTCCTCCTTTGTAGATGTTTCTAGTATTGAAAAAATATTTCATTTCTGTTATTCAGAAATGTAAGCAAGTCTTGTTGGTTATGGTGATGAGAAAAAAGGGAAATATGATGTTTGACGAAAGGGAATGTCAGTGGTGGTGATTTTTAAATGTAGGTGTGAAAAAAATAGAGAGGGAATACACTGCTAGAAACAAGTAAAAGAGACTACCGGGTCAGGACTAGGAGAAGCAAGAGACAGAACTTGAGAAGATGTGAAGAAAATAGCATCAACATCATCCTGTTCATAAAAATTAGTCAACAATTGGAGGAAGACAGAAAACAAGGTCACTACTATATTATTTCGAAAAGTACAAAAGCCCTATAAAATATAATAAACCTATATAAAACAGCTTTGGAGTATGTATTTCTGTAGTACTGCCACTAAGGAAGTCCTTGAAAAGTTCTAATACATGGAAGGCTAAATGGAAATCAGTTCTTTTTACCCTTTGTGTTTTATTGAATTTAATCCTGTTAACATTGATCTTCATATTTACATTATTTCTGTCTCTCAATCCTGTTTTTTTTCTTTATAGTGTACTGATTTTCTCAACCATGAGTTCTCAATCAATAACAGTTTTTAAGAACTATATTTTTGAGTTTGAAAGACTATATAACATTAGAGTAGTAAATGTGACGCCAGCCCACTTACTGCATCCCAACCCTGTTAACTCATTGTCTACCAACAAGCCCAACAGATTAACAAAACTAAATTCTTAGCTATTATCTCCAGAATGTTATTATGCATGTTATTGGTACTATATTTGCCAAAATGTACTGCTTGATTCTTTCTCAGAAAAGGTCAGCTTTCAAGGTGTTTGCTTATTAGTGTATCCCAAAATTAATCACTGTTGTTCCCCAAATGACAGATGTAATTAAGGTAGTCTGCCAGAATCAGATGATTATTCCAGCTGAAAATATAGCCCGTACAAATCAGGACCTTTTTAGAGAATACTGGTAGAGGGAAAAAAAGAGAGAAAAAAAGGACCTTCTTTTTCTGTCTCTAATGAAAATGTATCATTTACTATTAATATCTCAAATAGTCTGGTTATTATCAGCTTTCACAGAAAGAACTTCAGTTGTTTTGGACTTTAAATGGAATGTCTTACTGAAGCCAGATCATCTGGACAAGTTACACGAGGACAAAAGACAAGGCTTAATTAGATGGGGAGGTTTTGGAATTACCTGTGGTGCTTTGTTTTTAACAGTAACTAGTACATAACCCAATAAAGAACCCTGTGCTCTTTACAACAAAAATAGAATAGTTGCATTAAAACCATAAATAAAAGTAATGCGACGAACACTAAACCATCTAAAATAAACCTAACTGGTACTAAACATTCACTTGAATATGCAAAGGCTAAGATTATTAACTGTGATGTAAAAACAATTCAGAAAGCAAATTTTCCATGGATTTTCTGATTAGCGCTCTTGTTATGCTGAAGAAATTTGGAAACCTTAGAAAAGTCAACATAGGCTAAAAATATTTTTTCAATCTTTGAATGTTTTCTATTGAAATAAAAGATTTTCGAGGTCTTATTTTATTCTCTAATTTCTTGCTATGCTCTGTTTCCTTTCAGCTATATGTGAAATTTGCAAATTACAATTGTTTTTTAAAAGTTGCCTATCAGAATGAATGGGCTCTTGAGGGCTATGAAATATTGCATACTGTTAATGCTGTGAATGCAAATTATAAAATTTTTGGTTATATATAGTCCCATTGCTTGGGGATATAGAAAGGGTGCTTTCTTATAAAGAAAAAGTTGTATATTTTTTTACTTTGGAGAGCAATATATTTTAAGAAGGCAGTGTTTTGTAAAAGATTTGAAAAAATTGTGTTCAACCGTAAGTCTTACATCTCACTATTGAACCAAACATGAATCTTTATGTAATTAGGATGTATACATTACATTACATTTAGAAGCATGACTAAGTGTTTTAAGATAAACCCTTAGTGTCACAGAAGCTTTATTATGGAAACTGTATAGAAATAATAGCATGTAGAGCTATGTGAGGATTTAGAAATCCTCTTTTTGTGAAGAAGAATTGGAAATAGACTACCATGGCCTTTTTATGTTTTTCAGGCAGGAAACAAGACTTGAGAAAGGTTAAGAGTGTATAAGTCAGGAATTGATATGAAAATATTTTAGGTAAAGCTTCCAGGACTAATGAAAATTTTAATGAATGGATTGGGACTTCATGAAACAGTAGTAAAGTGTAGGCTGCCAGAGTTTGACCTAGCTCTGCCAGTATTTACTAGCTATGTGTCCTTGGGCAAGTTAATCTCTCCGTATACCTCAGTTTCCTTACCTGTAAAGTATAAATGATCAAGCACTTATTTCTTGTGATGTTGTAAGGATTAAATTAATTAATGCTATTTAGAATTTAGAACTTAATGAATGTTAGCTCTATTACTATATTTTAAAGTCAAGAAGTTTTAGCAATTTATACGACAAATGTTGGAGATGTATAATAGTGTCTATTCTCTAGAATCCTGTATTCTTTAATCATTAAATACTAACATATATAAATTCTTTTCTGATAGAGAGTATTGTGTGATTTACAATTATTGTTTCTGATTGATATGTATAGTTTTCCTAAGGAAGCTTTTAAACTATGTTCCCTATGACTTCTGTGTTAGGTATAGTTAAAAGAGTTTGATTTTTTTGGAAAAAAAAAAAGTTCATTCTTGTTAGTTCTGTTGTTATTAATAGCAGTTAACATCATGCTGTAACTCAGCTAACCAAAATTACCTGGTTATGAGCCATTCAGAGAGTTATGTGTTTTAGTCTCAGAACAGATGGAAGGGAAAGTTCATGCATCATAGAGAGGTAACAATTTCTATATTATACACAGTCATAAAGTATGTTAAGTAGAAAAGCTGAATATCTCACACAGTCACTGTATAATACTATGCTCAATAACTAAAAAGACCCACAAATACATTCTTCACATAGCTATTATTTTCAGGCTAGTGTTTACTGGGAAGTTTTATTCTAGTTTAGGGATTAAGAGAAACATGCCAAATCTTAAATAGTAACAAGAGATAGAAATAAGCAACCATAAGTGAAAACTTGATTAATTAGCTAAAATAATTTGCAATAGGTAATGTAGCAAGTTAGATGAAAAAGACCTCTTGCTGTCAGGTTGAAGGGAATTTCCTTCAGGAGGACACAGTATTTGAACCAAATTGTGATTGACAGTGCCATTAGAGATAAATAGCTAAAGGCAGTTAAGGTCATATAGTAGATGATCAAGAGTCTTTTGAAAATACTTTTTTTCATAGTTGTAAACCACTGAGGCAGAAATGCAACCAATCCTGCTGATTTGAAAAATGGAATAGCTCCCTGTTTACAAATACATTTGGGAGGTCCATGATTGTTTACTAGCTACTATGTAACACTAAGCCTGGGGAAAAAATCAGCTTTATTCATAAACAGATTAATGTTAAGGTCCAAAAAAATCTAAAGTTGTTAGCATGGCATACATGTAGAAAGAATATTTTACTAGAAGCATTTCCAAACTAGGTAGATAAGAGAAAATAAGTACATTTTTCTTTAAAAGTCTAGTAGTTTCTGAGATCACCATCCATCCTTTTTAAGTAGAGCAGACACACAGATATTTTACTTTTTCAGAAAAACCATACAGAGTATGTGTATAAAAAGATATTATTTATATTACACTATGTTTCTGGACCTGTTTATAAGAGTTTTCAACACTAAAATGTTAATAGCTTATTTCATGTATTTTTAGTAAGTAATGTTAGTATGTGTGTGTTCTTGAGGGAAATGACTCAGTACTTTTTCTTTAAATTTTTAGCTTTGTTTTTAAACAAAAGCAAATGATGCCAAGAGATTTTTTTTTTTTCCACTAAGTTAGTTTTAACTCTTAGACATTGAGGGCATGTTTCTAATTATATATGAGGTTTTAGGGTAAGCCTTCTTTTATTTTTTTGCCATGATAATTTTGTTGATCCACCAGTTTACTCAGGAACATAGTAAAACTTAGAAAATCCATAAACATTATTTTTGTTTATCTATGCTGATTTATTCCACATTTAAAGTTCTTTCTTACACATTGGGTCTCAGGATTTTATTTTAAGATTAGAAAGATAATATTAGAATAAAATGCAGTGCTTTTATAAAAGCCAGTAGTAAAGGTCTAATAGTAGTCAGTGTTCACAAACCCTTAGAGCACTTTTTTTATACAGGCTATGCACATTTTGCATTATAATTACAGAGATGCCTTTAAAAATCAAGCTCTCGAAGCATGCTACCTGGCAATTTACTTTTTAAAGTGGTAACTAGAACTAAAGCACATGATAGTTTGAGATTCATTCCAACAACCATTTACATCATGTTTGGATCCATGTAATCGGATATATTACTCAGTTGTTGATATAGGTTTGGGAGTGTTTATGTGTAGGTCATGGAAACTTTGAAGTAATTTTAAATGTTTAATGGTCAGGTTAGCAAGTGTCTTAGTAGTTTTCATGGGCAAATACTGTAGACAGTATTTTTTTGAAGTTAGTGTCTTATTACTTCATCTGTAGAAACTAAACCAGATAGTTGCAGTGAGACTTTTTTTAGCCACAAGAAAAGATACCTTTTTATAATGTTTTTTTAAAAAAAAAAATCTAGGTCCCACCCAGCTCTACTTCCTACTTCACACAAGAAATAGACTGAATCTTAATATATTAGAAACTGTCTAATGTGCTTTAACGTGCAACTGAGAAACGGGGATCTATGCTAATGACCAAGAAGAACAATGAAGTTGGTAATCCAAAAATTATTGATATCCGACTTAGAAATCCATAGTACTCAAAACCCGCAAATACTGAAGATACAAAACTGTATGTAACATCCAAATCCTCTGTCCCTATGTGCATGTCCAAGCTGATCTTACAAATCAAAAGAAGTCAGAATTACATTCAGCAAAAAACATTTCTTCTGGATAATTCAGTTCTCTTACTGACAATTTCTCTTAAAAGACCTGTGCTGCGCTTCTTTAGGTTTGTGTAAAGTACTGATTAGGCAGTCTAAGCGATGAAGGGACAGTTCAGGCAGTCTAAGTGATGAGGCAACTTTTTCTTTTTTTAACCTTTTCATGAGGATAGAAAATTTGGACTTTTATTGGCAACTCAAATATAATCAAGAATGTTTTTGTAAATATCCGTTTTGAACAAGGAAAAAATTCTAGGGTAGGGTAAAGTTTCATGTAAGACACAATGAATTTTTTTTATATTCTTTAATAATGCTTATAGAAACTAAGTAGCCAAATAAAATAAGTACTATAAAGAGTACTAAAATTTATAACATAGATCAAAATATATATTCCACATAACTTTCTGATTCTTCTAAAGGGAAAAATCTCAATATTACTGCTGTTTATTTACATAATATGAGTCCTAAATATAAACCTCCCTTTATCCAAACTTATTTTAAAAAATAAAGAATAATTTCAAAATTTGCTTTCATATTTAAAATAAGTGAACCAATATTTATACTCTCAAGTTTATATTTTCTTATAATTCTGTTTTAGATGCTTTTTGAGGATGTCAGCTTCTACATGTGGGAAGTAAATATTGAAGGTTACATGGTTTACAGACAAGATCTATAAAAAACAGACATTGAAGGTAAGCAGTATTTATAGCCTTATAAATAATACCATTTATATGATTAAGGTTGCCATGTTATAATTTAACTTGTTAAATTTGCTTGCCTTTTGTCACTGACCGTCTTAAGTGATCTCACAAGCACATTAATTGATATCTAGTCACAAATATTCATGCCCTAGCACCATCTTGACAGGAAGTATCAGATTTTATTTATAGCAGCCTGTTGGAAGAATGTAAGCTAATTAAGAAAAATGAAGAAATGAAGTAGGTTCCATCAAAACTAAGCACAACTCAGTAGTTTAACTTGAAGAAATAAGAAAACAAAAACTACCCATGTACAGTTTTCTCTTTAGTGTAATCATTAATCAGTTCCTTAATCATGTTAAGTACTTGTTCCTTAGTCACTGAAAACACTACCATAGAATCACGTACTCAGAGTATTAACTCTGAATACCAAACTTCTTTTTGCTATTTCTTGATTTCCCCAAGTATTTCTCTTGACCTACAATATCCTTTCAGAAGAAGCCAGAAAAACATGTTTTGAAAAAAATCCTAATATTTCACTATCAGCATAAAGTTTTACCTTTGGAAAAGTCCATTTTCCCACTCTGTGAATCAGGTAAAACTGTTACAGCCTGTGCTACAGGAATTTTTTCCCCTTTGTTTTGTTTTTCTTTACTCCTTTAGAGCACAAGTAATTGAAGTCTGTTTTTTCTCCTTAATCTGTGGTTAGAAGCTTGGTGATTTTGCTAGTTTTTTGTGATGACTGTATTGTCAGAAATGACCTTCTCTTTCTGATACATTTTTATCCTTATATGTGATGAGTTAGCTACTTGGAACAGCTATTCAGTTGTTTTGTGAATTATAACAATTAGAAAATTACTTTTGTACTTCTTTGATCTCTGCAGTCTAAAACAGATTCTTTTGATTTCAAAAAAGCATAGTTTTTATTTTTTAAAAAATACATCTTTTGCATAGAAAATGGAATTAATAACATTCCTCAGTTCATGGCACATTGTCATCACTGGCCCTTATAAGGCACTTAGTTACTTAGGTATTTTCTCCTGTTTTCATTGCTACTCCCATGCTTCTGACCTTGACCTATAAGAAATAATTCTAATACTAGTCTATTTTACTGTTCTCTTTTGTTTCTATGCAATATTGTGAATATTATTTTGTATTTTAAATATATTTTGTGTGAAAGAACTCAAAAACCAAAATGGAGAATGTTATTATGAATCTTCATATGTCCACCTCTCAACAGATATCTCACAGTTGAGCTTGTCTAACCTATATCTCTATCCTGTCCCCTTTCCTATATATGTGCATGAAATTTTAATATGCATTAATGATACTGTGATGTGTATTTCATTCTGTTTCTTCCTATTTTATTTTATTTAACCATATCTTTTGATTTTTTTATTGATGTAACCTTAGTTTATAACACTGTTTGGGTTTCAGGTATAATTTGTTACCTCACAACTATTTATATAATACCACACCTACCACCAAATGACCAGTCACCATCTACCACCAACCAATTGTTCACTTTTATCCATTCCCCCTCAGTTCCCCCTGGTTAAACACCATTCTGTGGTGGTTTGTGTAAGGGTTTGTTTTTGTTTTAGTTTAGCTTGTTTTTTCTTTATATTCCACAAGAGTGGAATCATTTTGTAAGTTTTAGTGTTTTGTGTACATTGCCATTTTCACATTGTTTCTAACCACTGCATAGTATCCCATGGGTAGTAGCTACCGTATTTTGGCTATACATATTTACCAATGATTTTTACCCTAATTGCTTCCAGTTCTGTCACAAGAAACAATGCCATGATGAGCTTTCTCATATTTGTCCTATCCTGGAACTTTGTGAATATTTCTTTGTGGATATATACCTAGGAACAGAATTGCTGAGTAATATGATATGTTTTTATAGTCAGTGGCCAAGTCCTACTAGATACTCTACCAAATAAATAATTTGGTTTATACTTTTCACCAGCAGTAACCCCCTCATGCCCGCCAACCTTTAACATTATCTAGCTTTCTAATGTTTTTAATCTGATGTGTGTATTTATTTTCATTGTTTTAATTTTAAATGTTTTATCACTATTGAGTTGGAGCTCTAATCATATTCTTACTGACTTTGTTCTTCTGGATCTTGTTTATATTCTTTATTTTTTCATTTGGGTTCCTGTCTCTATTAATGCTTTTTAGGAGTTTGTTATATAAGTAGATATTCATTTTCTATCAGGCTTAGATATTAAAAAATATGTTTCCATTTTTTTGGCTTTAAATTTTGTACAGTGTTATCTAAGTAGACATCAATACTTAATAACAATTAAAAATATTTTCTTGATGTCTATTGCTAGTGTATAAAAAACATACCTATTCTTAGAAACTTGATGTTGTTTCTATCAACTTTGCTGACCTACCTTATTCCTAACAGGTTGTTCTTTTTTTTCTAAATAGATGATTGTCTATTAATTACAGGTAATGACAGTCTTATTTCTACCCTTCCTATACTTTTACTTCTTTGTCTTTTTTGTATCTTTGGTCATTCCTCTGGAACAATACTAGACAGTAGTAGTGACAGTAGCGGCATCTTTATCTTATGCCCAGCCTTAAAGAGGATGCATCTAATTTCTTAAGACTAACACTTGCAGAAAGTTTCAAATATATAACTTTTCAAATTAAGAAAGGTTCTTCCATTCCTTGTTTGCAAAGCATTCTTATAAAAAGCTATAAAATGCTTTTTTGGCATCTATTAAAATTATGTGAAAGAATATTAAATAAAAATAAACATGGTATTTATCCTATAGTATGTCAAAGCTGTGAATTGTGTGGAAAGACTCTTTAATGTTAAACTGTCCCTGCATTACTAGCTTGCATTTTCCTTAATCACGTTATATTTTTAATCAGTTATTGTATTGGGTTAGCAAATATTCTATTTAGAATTTTGGAATCAATATTCTTAAGTGAAATATGCCCAAGTGTCCATTTCTCTATTTCTTTGTCTGGTTTTGTGCTCAATACCACAATAGCCTTAAAAAATGAAATGGACAGCCTTACTCTTTTCCTGTTTTCTGCAACAACATTAAAATATATGAATTTACTTTTTCTTTAATCTGTGTTAAGACTCATATATAAAGCTCTGTTTCTGAGGATTTTGGAAAAATTTCTTTGCTTTTTACGTCTTTCTATTCAGGTTTTTTTCCTCTGCTTCCACTTCCCCTCCATGAATCCTGACATGATACCTAATGGTCCCCTCACGTGCAGGTGTAACCCAGACCCCGTTTTCTTTGAGTTAGGAAATACATAGACAATATCACTGTCCAATCTAACTGAGTCATATAATGTTTTCCCTCCTTTTGAACTGACTGTGGATTCAATGTCCTAACCCTCCCCATTCATCTCTGATTTTCCCAGTCTTCCTTCATGTACCTAAATGCTCATGTACTTTCATGTACTTCATGTACCTTTATACGCCCACTGCCCTATACCTAAATTAATCCTGCACTCCAACAGTTTTCTATTTTCCAGAAGTTTGGTTAATACTAATAGCTTCCTTACATCTCTTAAAACTGTTACCATGCTACTGGTTGCTTGTGTCAAGGTTGTATAAAAGGTAAATATTTTGATAAAAGGATAAATAAAGCTTAATGTTCAAGAAAGATAAATTCTGGCAATATAATGAGCAATCATCTGGTCTAACGTTCTGTAATATAAACCATGTTGTATTAATGCCAGAATAGTTTCACTTTATTCTCTAACATTTTAAACTTTTTTCCCAATTGTGTTTATTGGGATTTGGATCGTTTCAGGGGTTATAGACATAAACCTCTTTAAATAAATGTTTTCACCTCATGTCCACTACCAAAATCTTTCAACCTGCATTTGAAATTTTATAGCACCATCTATTATCAGAAACAAAATTAAAGATATTTCCAATTAAAGATACTTCCCAGTAGGAAAGGACAAGGAAGAAGGTGTAGAGAATATAAACAGGAATTTCACAGACTTACTAACACAAAAAATTTGCAATAAACATAATAGTTACTGTAAACTTTGATACAATTAAATGTGTTTCTAACACCTTCAGTTTTTCTTGTAAAGTTTGTGTATCTTTATTGCTAATCTTTTTTATTTAAAATAACTTTGATAATCATATATCACTTCAAAATAATTCTTGAATACTGACATACCTTTGTCTCCCTCGCCTTACCCACTGCCATCTTGTTTACATCTACTTTAAATGCTAAACTTAATACAGTCAATTTTTCTTTTTCTTTGCTAGTAGCTATTTTTCAAAAAAAAAAAAAAAGAATACTTAGCCAAGATATTTGATTGGCCTTACTTTATTTATTTTTAAAATATTTTCTACATTTGTATCCTTTCTATTTTATATTTCATTGAAAACTTTTTCTGAGGCCTGTATCCTTGAAAATATTTATTATCTGATCCTCATATTTGGATGACTGATAGTTATATATAAAATTCTAGATTTTGTTTTCTTCAGTACTTTGAAACGTCATGGTCTTTTATATTCTGTTCTATTATTTCTTCAAAAACATCTTCCGTTATATACTTTGTTATTCTCTCAGTGTCCATATTATTCAGATGTTAACAATGTTCATTCCGTAGGCTTTTCTTCATATTTTCTATATCCTTGTCCTTTCCTTAGTCTTGAGATTTCCTCCTGCTGATCTTCATATTCTTCACGTATTCCTCAGTTTTAAGTCTACTGTTCATCTAGTCAGTATGTTTCAGGTGAAATATTTTTTATGCCTCAGATTTCTATTTACACCTTTGTTACCTTGTTCTTACAACATGAAGTAATTAACATCTTCCTTATTTCTCTTGGTATGTTTATAAGGTTAATTTTAAATTTTTGACCATCAGACCTTATATTTCTGCTTTTTTTTAGACTCTGTATGCTGGTATGTTGGTAGGGCACAAAATGGAGTAGAAAAGAACACAAGGGACCATGGTGATTGTTCACGGGTGAATTGTTGGTGGGTTACCCAAGGGAATACAAAATGTAAAAGATATAAACAAAAATAAAAAAAAATTTAAAAAAATAGTTTTGCTTCTCATATTGTCTTGATATTTTAACCTGTAAGATCATTTTACCCTGAGGATATTGACATTACATTTGGGGTGAGGTCGGTCCCCAGGTCGTGTCATTCTCAGCACACTTAGAGAATGGGAAGTAAGGAGAAAAGCCCCAGGCTTACCTGAGAAATCAAAGTGAATTTATCAAATGAAACAGAGTTTATCTTTTCGTATAAAGTGATAAATTATAAAATAGTTCAATATAAAATTTTCTGTCTTTTTTATGCTTTTCTAAATTTCTGCAACAAGCATATATTGCTTTTGTATTCCTAATTAGTGAGCAAACAAATATATATTTTATTTTATCTGTTATTAAAGATTTATTTATTTATGCATACAAGAGCTGGGGGTATGCCAAAGGTGTTGGGGGATGAGAAGATTCACCACAGACCAGAATAGAGAGCAGAACAGGCAGATCTACTGAAATACACTGCTGAGGGGAGCAGTGAGTGAGACAGTAGAGGTCTGTCGTGTCATGTGGGTTAGCTCCCTAGCTGGGGATCGAACTCATGCTGCAGATAGCTTCATAGTGCTGAGACTTAACCCCTTGCAGCACCAGGGAGGCCCAGCAAATAAATACATATTTTAATAAAATAGAAGCAGTAGGTAAAATGGAGGTTGGCAGATTAGAAGTGCCAAGCATGTACTTTGATTTCTCTTCTCTTTTATTTCACTTGATTTTTTCAAAGGTTTGAGGTCAAAGGAAAAAAAATTATTACTGGTCTATATATACTAATTTTGTTTTTTTTTATTTTTTTTTATTGTTATTTATGTCTTTTACATTTTGTATTCTCCTTGGGCAGCCCACCACCAATTCACCCGTGATCCATCTGTATTCCATCTGGTCCTCTGTATTCTCCTCTCTTCCATTTTGTGCCCTTATCCTCCCCTTTCCCCCCCCCCCCCCACCGCTGAGTGTCTCTCTCCCACCCGGCCTCCCTATAGTCCTGTTATAAGTGAAACCATTCGATATTTTTCTTTTTCTTTCTGGCTTATTTCACTGAGTATGATTCCCTCTAATTCCATCCATGTCGCTGCAAATTGCATGAGTTTATTGTCTTTCCATGCTGAATAGTACTCCATTGTGTATATGTACCACATCTTCTGGATCCAATCATCTATTTTTGGACATCTGGGTTGCTTCCATACCTTTGCTATACCTTTGTGAATAGTGCCGCAATGAACATACGGGTGCATGTATCCTTTCGGATTAGTGTTTTTGTGTCCTTTGGGTAAATTCCCAAAAGTGGTATTGCTGGGTCGTATGGGAGCTCCATGTTTAGCAATTTGAGGAATCGCCATACAGCTTTCCATAGTTGAGGAATCGCCAGACAGCTTTCCATAGTGGTTGGACCAGTTTACATTCCCACCAGCAGTGTAGAAGAGTTCCTTTTTCTCCACATCCTTTCCAGCATTTGTTGTTGCCTGTAATTTTAATGTGTGCCATCCTCTCAGGTGTGAGGTGTTATCTCATAGTGGTTTTGATTTGCATTTCCTTGATTATAAGTGATGTTGAGCATTTTTTCATGTATCTGTTGGCCATTTGCTTTTCTTCTTTGGAGAAGTGTCTTTTGAGCTCTTCTGCCCATTTTTTGACTGGGTTATTGGCTTTGTTTTTGTTGAGTTGTGTGAGTTCCTTGTAAATTTTTGTTACCAGTCCTTTATCAGATGTATTGTGTGCAAAAATCTTTTCCCAGTTGGTAGGGTGTCTGTTAGTTTTGGTTAATGTCTCTTTTGCTGTACAGAAGCTTTTTATTTTGATGTAATCCCATCTGTTTGTCTTGTCTTTCACTTCCTTCGCTTTGAGGGATGAGTCTTTCAAGATTTTGCTGAGAGTATGTCATGTAGAGTTTTGCCTATATTTTCTTCTATACATTTTATGGTTTCAGGTCTTACATCCAGGTCCTTTATCCATTTTGAGTTGACTTTTGTGCAGGGTGTGAGGTAGTAGTCTAGCTTCATTTTTTTGCATGTGGCTGTCCAGTTTTCCCAGCACCATTTATTGAATAGACTGTCCTTGTTCCACTGCATTTT
>PVIJ01001521.1:0-195251 GCA_004024925.1 Scalopus aquaticus | reverse complement strand
CCCCCACCCCCGAGAACCAGCTTCACAAACAGGCTGGCATTTAAAATGTAAATATGTGGTATTTGACATGTTAACTACTTTAAAGGGGAAAAAAATAGTGATTGTCTTCTCCATGCTGAGTGTTTGTTTCCTTTTAATTCCTTGGAAAGAAAATTTTGTGAAGATGAAAACGGGGAGAAGAGTTTTGGTATAAAATGACATCTCTGGGGGGCTATTTGGAGTTCATTAAGTTTGTTTTAGTGAAGGCTAATGAAGCCAGGATGATGTGAAAACTGAGCCAAAATGGATTGAGGAACAATTCAAGGAAAAATTTTTTAAAGGGGGCTGGGGGCGGGGTAAAATAAGGCTACAAAGAAACCTGGAAGCACATTCTGGCCCCAGCTTTCATGAGAAGGCCTGTGTCCCGACTGCCGCCAGCCTCAGCGCAGGGTCTGGGACGCTGGAGTTCATCTCAAAGAGAGTTCGGGAAGGACACTCACATTTAGGAGTCATCCACAAAGAGTCGTCGGTAGGGCCTTAAGAAAGAAATAAGATGTCCACAAAGAATGTATAGAATAAGGCTATAGGGCATAGCCCTATAGGGCATAGGGGTTAAGTCTCAGCGCTGTCAAGCTATTGCCAGGCACTGAGGCATGAGTTCGATCCCCGGCCAGGGAGCTGACCCACAGGGCACAGCAGACCTCTCCTGTCTCCCCGCTGCTCCCCCCAGCAGTGTTTCAGTAGATCCTCCTGTTCTGCTCCCCACTCTCTCTGGTGAATCCTCTCACCCCCGCACCTCTGGCCTACACCCCAGCTCTTGTATGCATAAATGAAAGTAATTTTTTAAATTATATATATGTGTGTGTATATATGTACATATAATATACATACATACATATATATATGTATATATCTATAGGCAAAGGAGAGCACACGTGGTTGAGGGAAAGAACAGAGGATTGTCACCAAGAGTCCAAGAAACAGCAGCAAGTAGAAAAGGAGGTAAATTTGGAGAAATTGCAAGGAAGCCAAAGAGTCTCAAGGAAGATAATGATTGTTGGGGTTACACGGTAGGGCTTTTGGGTGAGGACCGTGGAAGGAATGGGCATGAGTATTGGAAATAATGGGGGGGAGGGGAGGTCAGGAGGGCATTTTCCCTTTGGGCGATAACTGCAGGGTAGAAAGCAACAGGAACCCACCCAAGTTGGCCTTCCCCTCCCCCATACCCGTTGTCCCTAACCTCTTATCTCAAAAGAGGGTGGTCCCCAGGGAAAGGGGAGGGTCCAGTTTCCCTGCCCCACCCCAGGAGGGGTGGAGCTGAGCAGGGAGCCGGAGAAGCTGGAGAGGAGACTCAGAGACCGAAGGGAAGAAGGAAGGGAGAGATCAAGGAGGCCTGGAGGAGGCCAAGGGAGCAAAGAGACATGTGAAGAAGCTTCTCTTGCTTCTCGCCTGGGACTGCTACCAGGGCCTTGGGGGACATAGGAGACCCCTGAAACCGACATGGGTGAGACCCGCGGGGGGTTAACAATGGCAGCCTTTATCTGGATTTTGATTTCGCTCTTCCCCTTCCAGACTTGTCTGGCCCCTTCTGCAGTTACCCTTCGCTCCTCACTCCGTCATCTGCAGACTGTTTCCTAACGGCAGTGAGGAGCGAAGGGTAACTGCAGACTGTCCTTCCTCTCAACTTTTTACCCTGCCTTTTGCAAACGACTTCGCTTGCCATCTCAGTGTGACGCTAAGCCGGTGCCTCCAACACCAGTGCGTGTTCTCCGGAGTTCACGCTGGTTCGGAACGGCCAGAAGCCACTCCTACCCCCACGGAGAACCCTGTGCAAAAATAAACACCCAACGGTCACTGCTGCTCCCCATAGGGCCCAGATCAGTGCTCAGGGAAGACCAACACCCTCCCGGCCCAGAGTGCTGCTGTCCTAGGTTCCTACCGGAACCCTCCAGGCCCATACCCTCCAAGGCAAAGTTAAGACGCTTGTTTGGGGCCTCTCTGGTGGTACAGGGGTTTAGTCAGCTCTATGAAGCTATTGGCAGCTACTGCAGCAGGAGTTTGATCCCCCGCCAGGAAGCTTCCCACAGGGTGCAGAAGACCTCTCCTGTCTCCCTGCTGCTCCCCTCAGCAGTGGATTTCAGTGGATCCACTTGTTCTACTCCCCACTCTCTCTGGTGAATCCTCTCACACAAACACCCCAACTCTGGCCTACACCCCAGCTCTTGTATGCATAATATAAATAAATCTTTTAAAAAATATATGAATGCAAAACTTAATTCAACAGAAGGGGTGGAGATAAAGTTAAGAAAAGCTTCCTGAAAGTTGAATAAAAAAGCAAAGATATGGAAAATAGGAAAAAAAGTTATGGATATGAGATATCAGTCTAGAAGATTCCACATACTATTAATAGGAGTATGAGGGGAAGGGAATGCGTATTTCAAATTATTAAAGAAATATTACGAGGTGATAGCCCAGAGCTGAAAGGCATAAGCTTTTGGACAAATGAGCCTGCTAAGTGCCCTTCCAAGAAAACAGAAAGACTGAGATACGTTATCGATATGTTCCAGAACACCCAAGATAGAGGAGAGATGCTAAAAAGCTTACGGAGAGAAGAGAAGCCAGTCTCGCTGAGAACACCAGGAGGCAGAGCCACAGAAGGGCATTTCTTTTTTTTTTTTTAAAGATGTATTTATTTATGCATACAAGAGATGAGGTACAGGCCAAAGGTGTGGGGGTGGTGAGAGGATTCACCAGAGACAGGGTGAGAAGTGGAACAGACAGATCTACTGAAATCCACTGCTGAGGGGAGCAGCGGGGAGACAGGAGAGGTCTGCTGCACCATGGGGGAAGTTCCCTGGCCAGGGATCGAACTCGTGCTGCAGTGGCTCTGGATAGCTTCATAGTGCTGCAACTTAACCCCTTGCATGACCAAGGGAGGCCCCCAGAAGGACATTTCTTTAAACAGTTATGAGATGACCTGCTGTTTGAACATAATGAGGAGTTACATCCTCAACTGTGAGTTTAGAGACAAACAACTAGAAAACTAAAGCCAAAGGGGGAGGGGTGGGGAAGGCCATTATCAAGTCAAGGGAAGTTGAAAAGTTGTTCAAGAAAGGAAATACAGTCCATTCCATGGCGCGGTGGTGAGAAAGCAGCAACAGAAGAAATGCCACGTCAGCTCTGCTCAGGCGGTAATAACTCGGTGAGGAAGAGAGGGAGGAAAGGAAATGTGTACAGTTAGAAATTAATTGATAACCATATCTAAGACTGAAACGTCAAGACATAACAGTATGGACATGTTTTAGGAGATGAGGACAGTTGAAACGTGGCAGTGATTTTCCCTTGGAGGTAGGAATTGAGTGTGAGGAGAATAGAATGTTCTGTTATTACTTTTATTAATCCATTTGACTTTTTTTTAAGATTTATTTAAGCATACAAGAGCTGGGTGCAGGCCAGAGGTGTGGGGGGGAGTGAGAGGATTCACCAGAGACAGAGGGGGGAGCAGAACAGGCAGATCAGAAGTACACGGCTGAGGGGAGTAGAAGGCAAGGCAGGAGAGGTCTGCCGCGCCATGTGGGAAGCTCCCTGGCCAGGGTATAGTGCTGAGATATAACCCCCTGCGCCATCAGGGAGGCCCCAGTAGTACACTTTCTTATCAAATGATGGGTTTACTCCACGAAATACCACTACGCACCAATTAAGATGGCTACTTTTTTGGGAACTGATACTATCAAGTGGCCCAGCAGCCCAGAGCTCTCAAGCACTGGCAGTGAGAGCAAGGCAGCCGCTGTGCAGTTCGGCAGGATCTTACAAAGCTAAACATACACATAACACACAACACAGGGGCCTCCTGGTGGCGCAGGGGTTAAGTCTCAGCCTATGAAGCTATCCGCAGCCACTGCAGCATGAGTTCGATCTCAGGCCAGGGAGCTTCCCACAAGGCACAGCAGATCTCACCTGTCTCCCGCTGCTCCCCACTCTGTCTCTGTTCAACCCTCTCACCACCACCCCTACCTCTATGCATAAATAAATAAATCTTTTTTAAAAATATAACACAGTCCTAGGTATTTACTCCCACTACTAGGTATTTACTCAAGAACCATAAAAATATATGTCCACTCAAAACGAATACTCGACTATTTATAATGGTTTTGATCGATGATTGCTAAAAACTAGGAACAACCCACGTGTTCTTCAACTGGTAAATGGAAAAGTAAACCGTGGTCTCTGTGCATTGTGGAAAATCAGCAATGACATGAAGTCTATTCCTGATACCCTACGACATGAAGGAGCGCTAAGTGAGAGAAGCCAGACGCAGAAAGGCTGCCTGCTGTATAATTTAATACCTAAGACATTCTGGGGAAGGCCAAATTATAGGGTCAGCAAACAGATCGGTAGTTAGCAAAGGATAAGTGTGGGAAGAGAAGCTGACTACAAAGGGTCCAGAGGGACGAAGGCGGGGGCGGTGAGGAGCTCCTGTTATCTCCATCACGGTGCTGGTTACACGGCTGATGGTCAAAACTCGTGAGACTGCACCTGAAAACCGATGAGTCTCGCTTCATGGAAGCCATACCCCCAAAAACCTGACTTAAAAAAGAATGAGTTAGAAATGTATTTTAGGGGCTTCCTGGTGGCGTGAGGGGTTAGTCCCAGCATGGAAGCTATCAGCAGCCACTGCAGCACGAGTTCATCCCCACCCAGGGAGCTTCCCACAGGGCGCAGCAGATCTCCTGTCTCCCCGCTGCTCCCCTCAGCAGTGGATTTCAGTGGCTCCACCTGTTCTGCTCCCCACTCTGTCTCTGGTGAATCCTCTCACACAAACAACCTCCCGTGCGTACACCACAGTTCTTGTACGCATAAATAAATCTTTTTAATGATTTTTGGTTTTTTGCATTTGGATTTCCTCCTCAGAGCAACACCTCCCCACTGGTGGCAAGGAATTAACTGAGGCTGCAGCCGCCGGAACTAGAAATGTCCTCTATTTTCTTTTCTTTTTAAGATATATTTATGCACACAAGAACTAGGGTGTAGGCCAGAGGTGCGGGGACTCACCAGAGACAGAGTGGGGAGCAGAATAGGCAGAGTGACTGAAGTACACTGCTGAGGGGAGCAGTGGGGAGACAGGAGAGGTCTGCTGCACCCTGTGGGAAGCTCCCTGGCCTGGAATGGAACTCCTGCTGCAGTGGCTGCGGACAGCTTCCTAGTGCTGAGACTGAGACTTAACCCCTACGCCACCAGGGAGGCCCAGATCTCACTGTTCATCGCCCACACCCTAGCTCCCATAAGGCTTTGCTCAGCCATTGCGTTGGGATAATCGGGTCAGGTAGCACCCCCTAAGCGACTGGGAAGTCCTTAGGGAAGGGATTATGTCTTACAGTTTTTTTATTCCCAAGCATGGGCCTAGCAGGTGCTCCACGTGTGTCTGTGAACTCCAGCAGGAACCGCTAACCTCGGCCAAGGCGACTGCGCGGAACAGCCCCACACGGCCGGCCTCCCTGCGCCCCGCGCGGCCAACTCCTCGCCACAAGGCTTTGCGGTGCGGGGTTTTGGTCCTCAAGCATGGTCCTCAGACCGCAGCGTCGGCACCTCCTGGGCCTAGACGTGCCAACATGCGCTCAGGGCCGTCCGGCGCCGGGTCAGTGTGTACACGGCCGTCTTCGCCACGGTTCTCCGCGCCGTCCCCTGTCTCTGTCCGCCAGGGCCCCCTGCTGCGCGCTGTGCTGTGACCTGGACCAATGAGAAAATAACCCCAAGAGTTGTGACCACACCCCCCAATTATCTCAACTTTAATTCTTGAATGTTTTGGTGTTTGCTTAAGGGGCGTGCCGTGTGCCAGAGCCACGCGCGTGGGGCCCACGTGATCTCCGGGCCCTGCGCGCTTCACGGCGGGGTGTCCGGCGGTTTTGGAGAACGGGGTTCTACCTGCTCACGCTTCCTTCTCTCCATCTGCCCCCTTCCTCACTGGACTCTCCCATAAGCACTCGGGGTGCTTAGGGGCTTCCTGTGGAGTGTTTTTCACGAGCGAGTGTAGGCATCTTTTTTAAAATGACCTTTCAGGGAGTCGCCACGCGGGCGCGAACCCTGACGGTCCTCGCCGCGCCGCTGGGGGACGGCAGGTGGCGCCCGAGGCCGCAGAAGGCGCTGCGGGCGGGACTCGGGCCCAGGGGGAGCTGGGTGCGCTGGGTGGGAAAAGTCGGCGCTCAAACAAAGCTTCTAGAGTTTGAATGGAAACTGGGGTGGGGGCCCTTTTTTTCTTTGATGACCGGAGAAGGGCGCTCTTGCCGCCCCCGAACCCGCGTGGCGACAGGAACTGTCCGCGGTAAAGCCAGATGCAAGGAGGCCGGTCCCGCAGGGCCGCGCGCGCCTCCCGCCCGCGCTCCGGGAGGGCGCCCTGGTCGCGGGGAGCGCGGCGGCGGGACAGGCTGCCCCCTCTCCCGCGGGGAAGTGCGGGTGCGGCGAGGGCGAGCGTGTGAGTCAAGAGCAACTGAGCGGGCCGGGTCCCCAGCCCACCCGCGGGGAGACGTGTCCCCAGGACTCAGGCACAAAGCATTTTAAATTAAAATCGTGTAAACTGAAAACTCGTAGGCGAGCCAGGAGGTGGCGCGCACCTGCCCCGCGGGGCGCAGGGGGCGCAGGCCGCGTCCCCGCGGGGTGCCTCAGCCGGGCGCGCCCGCGGAGGTCTGAGCCCGCGCCCCTTTGTTCCTGTGTCCGCCTGCCTGGCTCCCCAGAAATCTGACTTACACTTTAAGCCTCTTACTCTCAATGGATGGGATAGGAGGGGCTTTCGGGGCTCCGCAAACGAAACTCCCGCAAGAGAGCGCGACGGCAGCGTGATGGGCGAGTTTAAGGGGAGAGCCCCGGACAGAGGCCCGGCGGGCTCCGGCCTCTGCAGGCCGAGGACCCAGCACCCCGCTGTTCTGGTTGCGGGGCCCTCATGCCCCTAGCCCCCTCCAGCTCTGCACCCTCCGCGGACGGGCCGGGGCTCCCCGGCGGGAGCAGAGGGGCCCCGACGGCGCGGCCCCGCTGAGCACGGCGACAGGCCGCGAGGAGAAAGCCTCCAGCCTGGCTTCGCGTCGCCACAGAGGGATTTGGGACGCACATTCCAGCCGGGATTTCCAGCCCCGTGGGGCACGGCACCGGCCCGCATTCCGGAGCCCCGCGGCCTCCTCTGCGCGCCGGGCCCGGCGGGGCCCGGCCCTTTGTGGGGCTGGCGGGGAGACCCCGGCCCCGCTTCCATTGGCGTCACGTGGTCTCTCTGCTCCCCCCGCCTCCCCGGAGTCCACCTTTTTTGACCGTGCTGTATCGTCTCCAGGCTCCCGGGCTCTGCTCCCGCCCTGGCCTGCCTGGGGTCAGTGTCCTCTTCAGTGACAAAAGCCGCCCCAGATCTGGGCTCCCTGGGGAGGGAGGTGCCTGGGGCTGGCAGCCGGAGCCGCCGTCTCTCCGTGGTGCCGCCGCCGCCCCTCCCCCGCCGGGCACACAAATGGGCTTTATCCAGCAAACACCCCCCCACCCCGGGGCGCTCAGCACGTGGCCCCGCCGCCGTGGGCAGGGCCGGCGACCGGCCAGGGGAAAGACCGCTGCAAACCAGCGCTCCTCGCAGCGGCCCCTCCAGTCTCCCTTGCCTTCCACAATCCAGGGTTCCGTCCTTGACGCCCACTCGACACCTGCACCCCGAATCTCCAACTTCTCCTGTTACCTGTTCCCTAACTTTGGACTCCCTATTCTAGCGCAGCTCAGATTCTGCAGGGGGTTGGGGACAGTCTGCCCCAAACCACCCCGAGAATTGCTCCTCAGAGAGCAGGCGGGAATGAGGGGGATGAGAACCCGGTGTCCCCCTGAGGGGGGCTGGATGGGACCCCAAAGCCCTCCTTCCCCGCGCCAGGGACCCTGCCTGAGCAGCGTCTGCACAGCGGAGGAAGGAAGAGCGGCCGCAGCTGTCTCCAGAGCCGGCCAGGCTCCCGCGGAACCCCAGCGCCCCGCCGGCGGCCTGCATGCCTAATGGGCTATTTAAGGAGCTGTTCGCCAGCGGCCGCGCTGCCCCCCCTCCCCACGTGCACCCGTCCAGAGCCACCTTAAAAGCAGGCGGGATTGTGGAGTTGCTGGCCAGCAAGTGGAGAGAAGACTGCAGGAGATAAAAGGAGCTCAGAGGGGGAGCCGAGAGAGCTGTCCTGGGGGCCCAGAAACCCACCGGACCCCACGAAAACCAGCTCCCTGGAAGCTGCAGAGATAGAGAACAGGAGAAAGAGAGAAATACACTCAAGTCCAGGAAACACCCCCCCTCAGCCCTCTAGTCCCTCACTCCTGGTACCTTCTCTTTCTTCCTGGGATACCATGTTGGTCTTCACCCTCCTGCTTGAGGTCGCGTGGATCCTGGCTGCAGACGGGGGTAGGTACTTCTGGGGACCTGCGTGTCTGTGCCCCGTCCACAGTCGCCGGGGGTGATGGGGGGAGGAGTGTAAAAGGAAGCCCAGGGGCTAGAATAACAGACCCAGGGGTGGGGGGAGAGGAGACCCGTTTCCTTCTCCCTCGCCACCCCCCCCCAGACACTGGTGGTGGGGTGCAGAGGAGAAGCAGGAGGGGTGCAGTGTGGGGGGGGGAAATCTCTGTGCAGGCTCCAAATTCCCTCCAGAGCCCTCTCCCCACCGCCCAGCCCCCCTCCTCCCCAGCTGTCTTTACTTGCCAACTCTCCCAATTAGGAGTGGAACCCAGAGACCGGAGGGGGGCCGAGCCCTCCCGCCAGGCCTGGCCCTGAGCACGCTGTGACCCTCCGGCCCAGGCCTGGGCTCTGCGCAGCCACTACCCAGTTTTTCTCTGAATGCAGCAGAGGCAGCAGGCAACAGGCAGCGGGCAACACTTGGTTCCTCTCGGGAGGTCAAAGGCGATGAGGGACTGGGGGGGTCAGGCTGAGGCGTCCCAGGAGTGTCCCCAAGAGCCAGCCTCTCCTTTCTGTCTCCTGTGCCTGGAGCAGTATCCAGCACCTAGTAGGTGTGGGACGAACAGGGTGCGGAGGGTGCTGGAGAGCACAAGGGGGATGCGGAGAAGATGGGCGGGTGCAGAGTTGCGATCGCCTCTGAGGAGAAAGACAAGAAGTGGAGGAAGGGGTGTAGAATTCCATGAGGTGGGGGTGGGGGCAGGCGCCGCTGGCACAGAAGCAGGAAAGTCAAGTGGGTCCGCGGAACTGGCGAGTGAGCAGCTGCCCAGCCCTGCCTCGGACAGCTTTTCAGAGCTGCCAAGCCCAGGGCCGGCCAGCAGGAGAGCCCAGGCGAGGCCCAGGCCACCTGAGGAGTCAGGAACTTAAGGGAAGGACGGGGGAGAGGAGTAATTTAGGCTTTTCCTCCCAAGTTTCGAGCAATTTGAATCATGCAGAGAAGCCTGCCAGCCTCCCTTTCCCCTGAACACCCTGGCCCTGGCTGAGAGGCCGCGGACCCTGGCCTCAGCAGAGCCCAGCTGCAGGGGCCGCATGTGACTGCGGCAGCTCCGTTTCACAGACAATGCTTCATTTTCATCCTTTCCCTGCCAGCGGGCCGTGCCCACCGCCCCCCACCCTCCCCACGCAGGCTGGCCCCTGCCTCGGCAGCCCCAGGCAGAGACTGTGCTGGTGGGCGTTTCCTCTGGAGTTACTGGGCCCTGGGGGAGCTGGGCTGTTCAGGCACAGCCCCTGCCCTGGATTCCCCAGATGCTTCCCTTCTCCCCTCGTGGCATCGTACCCCACCCTCAACTCCTTCCCTTTCCCACGCGCCCCTTTCCTCCAGCCCCGAGCCCTCACCTCGCCCATCTCCTAAGAGCTGACAGGCCTGGCCCTGGCTGGAGCAGAGTGAGGCTGCACCCTCGGCTCCAGGTTAATTTTAGTCTCGGCCCTTTATCTCTTTTCATTTCTCCTCCCGCTTAACTCAGCAAACACAGCAGCAGCCTGGCTGGTGATTTTAAATAGGCCCCCCGACCTTTCCACCGAGGTGTCCAGTTTCAGGCCCTCCTCTGGGAAGAGGTGGAGTGAAGGGAGGAGGAAGAGCCAGAGGGAGGCGGAGCAGCGAGCAGGGTGGGGAGCAGGCCCGCCCGCCCGCACTAACCCAAATCACTCTGCCCTGCAGGTCAGCACTGGACATACGAGGGTGAGCAGAACCAAGGCGGCCCCACACACCTCCACGCTGGGGCCTCGGCACCTGGGGAAGACTGGGTGCTGCGGGTGGGCGGCCTCCTGTAACCCCTCACCCTAGCTCCTCCCTGCCCCACCGCCCATGCCAAGGTTTCTTCATCCAGGGCCAGAGCTCCGACCCCTCCTGACCGCCAGCCCCCACACCCCTGGTTCAGCCAGTTCAGCCCGAAGCCGATCCGCGTGGGAGAGGACGGGTGGGCAGCCCGGTGCTGGGGAGGAGCCCTGGGCTGCTCTGCCCACTCTCCTTCCGGCTCTTTCCATCCTAAGGCTCCTACCCCGCCTGCATTTGGAACGGGGACAGAGCTTGGGGCCAGGGTGAGCAACAGGCCGCAGGACCGCTGTGGCCCGGGGCAGGGGACTCATTTCCGCTGAACTTCTAGCAAATGACCACTCAATTCCAGAGTGGACGCGCGGCCCAGCGGGAGAGTAGGAAGGGTCCAGGGCAAGGCAGCAGATGTGAATCCGGGGACAGAGGGGCCGGGGAGACCCTCTCTCTGTAGGGTCGTCCTATGCCCCAGTCTCCTCCCCGCCCAGTCCCACCCCTCGGTGTGCCGCCGTCGCCTTCTCTTGTTCTGCTTCCTTGTTCCCAGACCACAGGTAAGAAGAAGCCACTGCAGCCGGTTATCCAGAGCCGGCATCGCCGCGGCGGGCAGAGGGCAGCTGCATCGGGGCGGCAGGCGCTCCTGCCTCCCCAGCCCGCGGGAGGGGTCCCCATCCAGGGTGGCCGGAAGTCTGTTTCCACCTCCGCCTGGTGGAACGGCGTGGAGGGGGGCTGAAGGGTGGCCAGGGCTGGGGGTCACACAAATGTCTATGGTGGCCTCTCCAGGTCCTCACGGTCAAGACCACTGGGCAGCCTCTTATCCAGAGTGCGGAAGCCACGCCCAGTCCCCCATCAATATCCAGACCGGCAGTGTGACCTTTGACCCCGACCTACCCATGCTGCAGCCCCGAGGCTATGACCAGCCTGGCGCTGACCCCCTGGCCCTGCACAATAACGGCCACACAGGTAAGAGCCCCAAGCTCGAGGAGACGCAGGCCCGGGCCCCATCGGGGGTCGGGAAAGAGCCTCCTCCTGACCTCAGACTTCCCAGGAGGCCTGTCCAGGGACCAGGAGATGTGAGAAAGGGCCGAGGGCCCAGAGGCCCCAGGAGGACTCTGCCCAGCCCCGCGGGGGGCACATCCTGATCTTCGCTGGGCAAAGAGCGGGCTACAAAAGCAGCCGCCTCTGGGAAGAACCGAGACTGGCCAGTCTCCCCAGAAGTGGTGGCAACCCTGGGCCCTCGGCCCCCCGGCGCCCCAGCTTGCTTTCTTTCCTCCCAGTGCAGCTCTCTCTGCCCCCCACCCTGTATCTGGAGGGGCTGCCCGGGAAATACGTGGCGGCCCAGCTCCACCTGCACTGGGGCCGGAAAAGCTCCCCAGGGGGCTCGGAGCACCAGATCGATGGGGAAGCCGCAGCTGCGGAGGTACCAGGCAGCGGGGAGCCCAGGCCGCGGGTGGGGGGGGGCTGGTCGGGGCAGAGCAGTAGGAAACTGGGAAAAGCAGAACTTGGGGGACGAAAGCAGAACTCTGCGGGAGTGACTTATACCGCGGGAGGCGACGGCAGCCAGGACGGCCAGGGGTTTGGGGACAGCCGTCCGTGACCCGATTCCCCTCGCCGCCCTCAGCTCCACATCGTGCACTACGATTCCGCCTCCCACGCCAGCCTGGGTGAGGCGGCTCAGCAGCCCCAGGGCCTGGCCGTCCTGGGCGTCCTGATCGAGGTCGGTGACCCCCAACCTCCTCCCCACCTCTCCACCCCCGGCACCCCGTCCTCCCTGCCCCATCTGTTGCTGGTCTCCCTCCCTAGGCAGCCTGCTGGTCTCGGGCTCACCGTGCTCTCCTGTCCTCCCCCAGGTGGGCCAGACGAGCAACCCCGCTTTCGAGCACATTCTGAGTCACTTGCACGAAATCAGACATAAAGGTGAGCCCTGAAAGCCCATCTTAGAACAAAGTGAGGTTAGCTTCGGGGAGACTTCCAAAAAAGGGGGCCTACGCGTTGTGACCGACTCGCCCGGGAGCCCCGGCGGAAGCCGGAAACCCAGGGAATAGAAGGAGCGCAGCCCCTCTCCTCCAGGCCAGAAGACCTCAGTGCCCGCCTTCAACGTGAGGGGGCTGCTCCCCGCACAGCTGTGGCAGTTCTTCCGCTACAACGGCTCCCTCACCACGCCCCCCTGCTACCAGAGCGTGCTCTGGACGGTCTTCAATCACAGGGCCCAGATTTCCACGGAGCAGGTGAGTGGTGAAGAGGGGAGGCGCAGAGGCAGAGCTGTTAACCTTTTCCCACGCCCCAAAGTGAGACTTCTCCCCCTACCCCACTCTGCTCAGCTGGAGCAGCTTCAGGAGACACTGTTCTCCACAGAAGAGGGGCCGGCGGAGCCCCTGCGGGACAACTACCGGGCCGCCCAGCCTCTCAATCAGCGGACAGTCTTTGCTTCCTTTATCCAAGGTGACCCAGCAGGACTTGCAAAAGGAGATGGGAAACCGCGGGCACAGGCCTGGGAGTTAGGGAGCCCCCAGGACAGAAAAGGCTGGGGGGGAGGGGTTTCCAGAATTTGCTTTTGCTTGCGAGGGGAACCGCGCCCCACCCCAGCATCTGCAGGGACAGAGGCGCCCGTGCTTGCTGCTCCCACTTAGGAGGAATCTCAACTCCCACTGACCCGCGTTTCCTTCCTTACAGCGCAGGCCTCCTACACCATAGGTAAGAGGCCCTACTAGGTGCTCGGGGAGGGGCAGGCACGGCCAGCGGGTGAGGGAAAGGCTCAGGGCCCGCCTCAGCCCTGGGCGGACACCTTGGCCCTCCTCTCCCAGGCGAGATGCTCAGTCTCGGTGTGGGGGTCCTGGTGGGCTGCCTCTGCCTCCTGCTGGCTGTGTATCTCCTGGTCAGGAAGATCCGGTGAGGTCCTGCTTCCATGGCCTAGTCCTTTCGCTTGCGTGGAGCACTCTCCTGCTCCACCTCAGGTGGGGCTTGCCTAGGCCTCTGCTCATTTCCACAAACCATCCCCCTTCCAGGAAAAAGCGCCTGGGAAACCGGAAGAGTGTGGCCTTCACCGCAGGACGGGTCACAGAGCCATAGGCCCACGATGACCCTATGGGCGCCTTCCCCTCATGACTATCGGGGAGCTTCTAAAACGGGGTGCGGGGAGTGGCTAGAGAATACTGTAGAAGGCAGATAGCCCCCTTCCTCTGCACGGCCCCCCAGAGAGGCACAGAGAGGCGCGGCAGGCTCTCCTTCGAGAGGGGAGCAGAGGTGGCGCCTCCCCACGCCTGTCACCCAGATCCCCCGCCCATCAGGCAGAGGGCAGACGGGGTGTAGCCGTAGAAGTTGGGGCGGTGTCCCAGAGCCCCCCAGGCCTCACCTTTACGTCCCTTTCCCTGGATGCAGCACAGACCCTCCCGTTAGGAAAAAGAGCTGCTATTATTGGGGTTATGTTTTTCTGCTCAATATATTTGGAAATTAAAGCTTCTGATCCACTTCTGGCCTTACTTTTGGGGCTCTTAAGAGTGGGAGAGTTCCTGAATCCCTCAGGAGACCCCTTCTGGAAAGTGCTTAACTCTAAGTACCTGACATGTGGGAGCCCCAGCCGGGGCGCCTGCCTCTGCATAGAGGCTGTGTCTGGGGGATCGGAGGTGGCCAGGTTAGGTGGAGGTTGTACAAGAGACACCAGAGAGCAGAAGTCTCAAGATCGCCCCGTGGTCCCTCCCTTAGAAGCCAAGTTCCCCCACAATTAAAAAGTCCTTTTTATTAGTCAAAATCACAATCACCTTGATTAAAAGGATGGGACACACCATCCTCAGCAGAAAATGATACAGTTGATAGAAAACCTCCCCGCCCCCCACACACCCCAATTAAAAACTAGAAAAAATGCGCCCTCCTTCCCTGCGACGTCACGGTATTCCGACTGCGCCGTGGCACCGCGGCTGGGGGCCAGCTCCGCCACCGCACCCTCCACTTCGCCTCGGGGAGAGGAGGGGTGCTGGTGCTCAAGGAGGTTAAAACATTAGTTCCAGTAACGCCAGTTCCCACACATGCACGTCCTTCCTCCCCCAAGGCCTGGACCAAGGGGAAAGGCGGCGAGAGGAGCCCAGCCGTGAGCCACTGAGGGGGAAAACGCCGTCCAGGGAGGCCTGGAGGGGAGTTCCACCTCCTGCCGCCACCCAAAAAAAAAGGCAATTTGGGGTCTTTATCACACCAGAAACAGTTCCGCTCAGACCTGAGAAAAAGACCAAGCTGCCCAGTCCGGGGAAGGCCGCCGGGCCCAGAGCTCATCCACCCTGAGCCTGTCCACTTCGTCCCCACGGCAAGGCTAACCTAGTCTCTTTTTGGCAACCTGCACTGTCCAGAACTGGAGATGGAGAAATACAGAGCGAGGAGATCAGGAGGGTACCCCAGGCCCAGGGGTCCCCCCCAGGTTCCCTCAGTCCTCGGGGGGGATGCGCAGGGCAGAATACACCATCACCCGACTGTCCTCCTGCCGTCGGCCTGCAGAGGGGAAGGGGGGTGAGTCTTGGGCAGGGTGAGAGCAGAGCACTGACACATAGGGAGTCCTGGACACAAGGGGTCCCCAGGGGTGGGGATAAGTGCAGATTCAAACCCACCAGTCATTGACTGGCTGAACCCAGGCTGCTCCTGCGAGGCCCAGAGACTAGCGGTCACGGGTGGACAAAGCAAAACCCTGAAGGTGGCGGGAAGGCGGAGGAGGAGCGTGGTGGGCAGTGGACCCGGGCTGGGGTGGGCTCAGTCATGGGCAGTGGGCAGGCAGGCGGGATCTGCCAGGCGCTCGGTCCAGGAAGTCAGTCCTTACACGAGAGGCTGCGCTGGATACTTCGGAGGGAGCCTCCGGCCGTGATGAAGGCCCAGAGGCCCATGCACACAGTGACCGCATAGATGGGCAGCAGGCTGGCCTCGTACCAGGGGTTCAGGAAGGTCTGGGGGTGGCGGAGGAACAGAAGAGGCTAGACCCCCCCACTTAGTCCTCAGTCTCTTCATGCCTTTGACGCAAACCTCCCCCAGACATCACCCTCAAGCCCCCACCCGCCCTGCCGTCGCAGCGCCACCATCTCGTGGCGAAGAGGACTTTCGATTTTCAGCTCCCCCTGAGGTTTCTCCCAGGCTGGCTCACTCCAGCTGTCTGTGTTGCAGCCGGACTAATCCGCCCAGCTCCTCTCTGGAGCAGGCTGCAAAGCTGACGCTGAGGTGAGAGGCCACGGAAGACTCACCTTCTGCCTCTCCCCAAGGTAGATCTTAAAAGGCCAAGAAGTGAGGATATATTTCCCCTTCGTCCCATGCACCAGGGAGCTCGCATCTCCCTAACCCAAGCCTCTGTCCCCACTCACCAGTCCTGACGTCAGCAGGTGACTCCCAACCACAAGGCCCAGCGCCCAGTACCGTCTCCTCTCGCAGGCATCGAAGAACACAACTCCCCAAAAGGTGTGGAGCAGGATAATGGCTGCTGTCAGAAAGGCTGCGGGGAGGGAGATGAGGATGAGACAGTCCCTCACCTCCACCCACACTCCTGAGAGGCTGAGCCAAGCGGTCTCCAAGGGAGGGCCGGCACCAGCCCAGGGCCGGGGTGCGTGGGGCAGGAAGCAGATCTTACCTGAAGTCAGGAAGTAATAGGGTGAGTCTCCATGGATCCCAACCACACCTGGCCCAAGTGCATCAGCCAAAATATTGATAACAGAGAAGACACCACTGATGATACCGAAGGAAAGACCAGAAACTGGGGGGAGGGAGGTTCTCGTCAATGTCAGAGAGGGCTACAGCAGGTGACCCTCCCGGTCCCAGTCACAGCCCCACACCTATGCTCCCCTTCAGACCACCTCTCCTCGGCAGTCAGGTCTGAAGGAAATCAAGAAGCAACTTAGAACACCGGGATGTTCTAGATACTTCCCTGGGGGTTATCCAAGTCCCTCCTCCAGGCCCTCTCCCCTGGCTCACCATAGGCCATCTGGCGGATGGAGATGGGTGATCTTCCGTCCTCACTCAGGGATGCTAACCCCTCATCTGCCTTCCTGGGGTGGGGCGGGCAGGCGGGGTAGGGGACACGTGAGGGAAGGCAGGAATGCTCCTTCCCCTCTAACGTCCTCCCTCAGTGCCTCCTCTCCCGAACCACCACCCGCTTCTCACAGCGCAATCCTCTGCCCTTCGCCCCTCCACGCCACCCATCTTCTTACTTAAGCAGCTTGTAGTAGGCAAAGCGGAACACCTCCTGTAGAAGGACAGAGACCGCAGCACCAAAAATCAGGAGGCCATACTGGAGCCGGGCATCTGATCGGTCGGTCACATGGACCAAGATGAACCAGACCACAGAGGCCAAGAGCAGGGAGACCAGCCAGAAAAACGCCCTGAGGAAGGACAAGGGCGGTCAGACGGGCGAGGAAGAGGGGAACCAGCGGAGTCTGCGGCATGAAAAGTGGAAGTTAGACTTCCAGACGGTCAGGGGGATAGGGAGGAGACAGGAGCCTCCACCTGCGGGAATCTGGCAGGGATCTAGCGTCGGGAGGCAGAAGGAATCTGGTTAGAGAACCCCGCGAGCGCGCCAGGGTGCGAGCCCAGAGGACGAGGTATCCATTGCTGGATCCGCCCTGAGGGCCGGCGGAGGTCAGCACAGCCCTCCCGCGTCCAGGTCTTGGGCCTCTGACGTCGCCGGGAGTGGAGGAAGAATCACTGCGATCGCCGGAGGGCGGAAGCCGGCTGCGGGAAGGGCAGGTCACCCCGGCCCAGGGCACCCCCTTCCCGACCACCTCCTCCGGCTCGCGTCCCCCAGCTCGGGCTCCCAGGCTCGCGCCGGGTCCTCCAAGCCCTTCCGGATCTCTCCCGTGGGCGCCCTCCCGCGTCTCCCCGACCCCTACTCACCCCGCGACCAGGATGATGACACGAAGCGGGTCCCCGGCCACCGTGATCAGGAAAAGCGCAAAGGCCGGGCCGAAAGCGACAAAAGTGCAGCCGAAAAACACCGCGGCCCCCATGGCTGGGCGGCTGGGGGCGGGACGCAGGCCCGGTCCGGAGACACGAATAGGGGGGCGCCGGCCTGGGGGTCCGCGTGGGCGGCGACGCGACCCCGCGAGGGGCGCGGTGCAATGTCACCCCCGGACCCCAGGGAAGGGGAAGGGGAAGGGGGGCACAGAAATCCCAGATACAGGTTCGCGCGACTTCCTCTACGGAAGCCGAGGAGGAGGGGACAACCCCGGCCGCAGTCCCATGGCCACCTCCCCGCTAATCTCCGCCCCCGTGGCCAATGGGGACGGGCCGGGGCGGGGCCGCACGGCCTGCCGGGAGTTGTAGTCCCGCCGCCCCGGAGTTCCGACCTCGGTCTGGACGCTGCTGGGGCGGGTCACCCGGAGTGGGTCTGACCGGGGCTCGGGTTCTGGGCTCTCCTAGGCCTGGGCTGCGGCTTCCTTACGTTATTTGGAGGGCTGAGTGATAGCGATCTTCCCTTTTCTTGAAGGGCTGCAGAGAGGGCAAGATCCTGTTGGAATTTTAAGGGACAAGCACAAAGAGGCACAGGATAGAGGGTGCAGGGAGATAGGGACTAGTATTGTTCTTACTTGAATGAGAGGAAATGGGCCTGAGTTACCGCCGAGAGATGAAAAGTAGTCTTAGAAGTAGAAGCTCTTTGAACAGGCTAACAAACATGCCGTCCATGAACCCGTCCTCCGTCATGAGCAGATTAAGAAGCAGCAAGATGAGTCTGGAGAGGGATGTTCAGAGGAGTTTAGAGAAGATTCAGAGTTTAAATTCAGAGGGTGAATTGTTTGTAAAAAGTAACTGGAGGGCCTCCCTTGTGGCACAATGGTTAAGTCTCAGCACTATGAACCTGTCTGCTGCCACTACAGCGTGAGTTTGATCCCCGGCCAGGGAAATTCCCACAGGGCGCAGCAGACCTCTCCTGTCTCCCTGCTGCTCCCCTCAGCAGTGGATTTCAGTGGATCTGCCTGTTCTGCTCCCCACTCTGTCTCTGGTGAATCCTCTCACCTCCCACCCCTACACATACCTCTGGCCTACACCCCAGCTCTTGTATGCATAAATAAATAAATCTTTAAAGAAAATGCAACTGGAGCCATGGGGTTAAAGGAAATGGACACTCACCCGCCATCACTGCCGCAAGTCACTCGGTTCCTTTCATGTCACACATCCTCTGTTTATTTTCTGAAAATGAATCACAGTGGTGTCTTTTCCTCAGACTGAGGGAAGGGGCAGAGGTTGCGTATTATTAGGATCAAAGAAAGTTCAAGTAGGAGAGGGGGGCTTTGGAGGGGTTAGGGTTAGTCCTTAGGAAGAATGTTTAGGCCAGAGAGGACTGGGATGGGAAAGTGAGAGAATCTGGAATATTGCTTTTGAGAATCAAAGCACAAAGGAAACTACAGAAATTGCCCAAAGGGAACCAGGCTTCCTTTCCTTCCTGGAAGTGACTTATGATTGGTTGCATATGTGGACGTCCACATAAGTGTTTTTGCATTTTTTCCATGAAGTCCTGGAAAGGCCGTGAAGAACAGATTGCAGCCAAGTAAATCACCAACAAGGTTGAGAGGAGGGGCACACCGCCCAGCACTCCAGACTGCAGGGGTCTTGCTTCTGAGCCTTGGGGCTCCTCTCTCTTTGAGCAGTTACCACAGCTTGCTCTGCACGATGAGGGCAGGCACCAATCCTATCTCACGGGTGGTTCCACAGAGGCTTGCATAGGGCCTAACTCATAATTTCCTTTAAAAAAATAACTTCAGGGCCTCCCTGGTGGTGCAACAAGTTAAGCAGAGCACTATGAAGCTATCCAGAACCACTGCAGCACAAGTTCAATACCTGGCCAGGGAGCTTCCCACAGGGTGCAGCAGACCTCTCCTGTCTCCCCGCTGCTCCCCTCAGCAGTGTACGTCAGAAGATCTGCCTGTTCTGCTCCCCACTCTGTCTCTGATGAATCTTCTCACCCCCCACACCTCTGGCCTACACCCCAGGTTGTATGCGTAAATAAATAAATCTTTTTTTAAAAAAAACTCTAAAAAAAAAAAAAAAGGAGGGAGGAGGAACTATTCTTTTTTATTCCCTTGTCTGGGAGTCGTGAGTCCCCTATCAGACTAGGCCTGGCCCAGATGTTACTAATGTTTCTGAGTTGAACTAATGAAAAATGGAAACTACTAGCAGCTCTCCTGCCCACCTGTGACTATGCAGGGGCCTCACTTTTTCTTTCTCCTTTTCCTGGTAAGCCTGTCCTTTAAAAAGAAAGGAGAAAGGGAGAGAGAGAAAGAAGGAAGGAAGGAATGGAGGGAGGGAGATGCTACAGCAGAGCAGCTAGGACGAGCTTTACTGGGCTTCCACTTAGTGTCCACAAGCAACATGTCGGCCCCACAGAGGCCGGACAAAGTGCTCAGGTGAGGACCCCAGTGTCTTGGGCTTGGATTGTGGGTCGGGGCCCAGGACGCTCTTGTCCATCTCAGGGGCGGGCCTTGAGCACCCCAATCCTCCAGCAGGCCCCCCTAAACCAGCGCGGGTAACCTGGCCTTGCTTGAGCAGAGGCGGGTGACCTTGGGCGGGGCGGGCTCCTGCTCATGGGGCCTCTGCTGCTCCTTCGCTAGCTTCTCCGCAGTGGTGATGCCCTATCTGCAGAGCCTGCAGCTCAGGACACTCCCCTGGCGATGTCGCTTCCTGGGCCCCAGAGCCCACCCTCCCTCAGGCCTTGGCTGCTCAGCCTCCTGCCCTCTGCGGACACCCCGGGCTCCCTTGGGTGATGTTGTCTCAGGGCCTGCAGCCGAAAGCAGGTGGCTGCACCCATTCTGGCCTGTGCTGGGCAGAGGAGTCCCGCAGGCCTACTCCTGCTGCCTTTCCCACCTGCCTGCCGAGTGGGGAGATGCTGTCGGGTTTCTAGGCGTGTCCACTTGAACCTGGAAAAAAAGTAAAAGATGAACTCTACCCCTGGGGTCTGAAATGAACACACTGAAAGCAGGGGAAGGGGCGTGGTGCCCCCAGCAGGGAGGGACTAGCTGCTTCCTTGCCTCTTTCCTCCTGTGTCCAGAAGGCTGAGAAAGAGGCGAGGTAAGGTCAGCACTTCCCAGAGAGGAAAGAACTGGCCTTGACGAGGGGTCTTTACCAAAGCAGCGGGCAGGTGCTTGGAGAGTCAGCCCGAGGCTGAGGCCGCGGGTTCGTGGCTGAGATGGGCGGCGGAGGGACCCTTTTCGGCCTAGCAAAGGTGTAGTACTTCCTCAGAACATCCTGACTGTGAAGAAAAACTGTTGTTAGCCTCAGAGAGATCTGTATGGGAACAGTGAGCGGGGTGTTAGTTGGGGAAGTGGCAGCCAGAATCCTGCGTGGACCTGATCTAGGGCTGGGGGGGCTCATTGCACATGTTCCCCTCAATACCCACTTGGCCTCTCAGGTCTGGGCTGCTCTGGCCAGAGGACCAGACTGTACTGGCGGAAGATGTAGCCGCTGGGCGGGGAATTCCAGCGCCTGGGAGAGGCGGGGAGAGCTGGGTGGGAAACCCTGTAATTTCCTTTTTCTTCTTTCAATAGTGCAGAATGGATGTCCTGTTTGCAGCCATCCTTGCCATGCCGCTTGTCCTTGGTGAGTTCTCTTCTCTCTGAGAGCTTTGGGCGAGGTCTTCTGTCATCGATGGGGGGAAGGATAAAGTGAGAAGCTGAGAGGTGCCGCTCGGTGAGAAGCGATAACACCCTCATGGGCGCTCGAGCCCAGGGCTGGGGGCAGAGGGGGCATCTGGAAAATGGGCCAGGAAAGGGGGAGGAAATGGAAGTCCCGTCAGAGAAGAGAAGGCTGACGCGGAGGTAGCCCCAAGCATGGGGATGTCCCAGTGCGGTGGCACTCAGCTCTCTGTCACCACAGCGCTGCCCAAAGTGAGAGGCACTGAGGAGAGAATGAAGGAGAGGAGGGTTCAGTGAAGGGAAGGCAGCCTGCAGCTGGCAGGGAAGTCAGGGTATCTTCTTTCCTGGAGAGATGGAGAAAAAGCTTGATCAGTAAAGACACAGAAGTGGGGTGACCTTTAGAGTAGTAGAGGAGTAGCTCAGTTCCTTCCGTCCTTTGTCCTCATCTGCCAGGTGCTCTCATTGTTTCCTTTTCCTCCAGATTCTGTGTCATCGCTCTTGGGTTAGGGGAGGCATTCAAGGAGTGCAGGGGGGTCTCGGGAGGCCTCACGTCTGGATCCAGTCATGTCGAAGCCACTTATTTTTAGTCTTGAGAAGAAAGGAAAACCATTGTACACAGATCGTTTAGTCTAGCCGACTCCTTTTAACACTTTGTGGTCCGCTCACGTATTAGTACGTATGTTTGTCACCAGTATCAGGTGGCCGCTCACATATTAATACGTGTTCATCTAGTCTCCGGTTTTTCACGCCACGGTGGATTTATTTGGAACTATTAGGAGCTATTTCTTTGATTGTACTCAGTCTAGAAGCTTTACACATTGTTTTGGTGAAAGTGGAAGGTGTTTTATGAGAGATATTACAGTTTTTTAAATATCCAGTAGTTCAGGAGTTGTGTGTGTTTTATGGAATGCTTCTACCATTCATGCAGTGGCACAGACAATGGCCGGCCCCAAGGGCTGGTAAATTTAAAGGGCACTGGCACACAAAGTGTTAAGAAAGTGGGTGCTAAGTTGCTGGTTTGGAGTTGTTCCCCTAGTTTGCAGTGCAGCTAGAGCTGAAATCCAAATCCCAGAGCATACGTGTGTGTGTGTGTGTGTGTGTGTTATTTGAGAGAGACGCTGATAAGAGCATCTCTCTCACAAATACGACAAGGTCTGGAACACACTTAATAGTTTCTAGTTCTTAATTTCGATCTTTCTCTGCTTCCTGCTTTTTTAGGGTTAGTTCTCTTTTGGGGTTTAGAGTAAGCGAAGGGACCCATTTTCTGTCCCCGGGAGCTCCTGGTTTGAAAGAGCACAGAGTAACAAGCTTCATCACAGACGTGGAGCCCAGAGTCTGAAAAGGATCTTGGAGGGGCAGAGTGGGAAGAGAGCAGGACCCTTTGCGCGGAGAAAGGAAACTCAGAGAGCTGAGACAGTCCTTTTGTCTCTAAAGAATGCCAGCTGCTTCTTGACCTCTAGTCCTTATCCCCATAGGACAAGAATATGAGGACGAAAGTCTGGAAGAGGGAGATTACTATCGGATCACCTACTATTACTATTACACAGTCACCCCTAGTTATGGTGAGTACAAATAGGGCTCTGACCCCTAATAGGAGAGACAGAGGTTTGAGAGATACTTAGTTCTGAGCTGTTGCCTTCCCCTTTGCAATGGAGCAGCTGGATTCGAGAGAATTTGGCTGTGGGCAAAGACTCTCAAGGCTCGTGATGTTATTTTTCAGTTCTTTGGAAACTGGTTGAAACAACTTGGAAATTTTCAAATGTGTAAATTATATCAGTGATCAGAGCGAAAATGTAAATGACACACATTCACTAATATTTTTTTTTTTCAAGATTTATTTATTTTATACATGCAGGTGGGGTACAGACCAGAGGCATGGGGCGGTGAGAGGGTTCACCAGAGACAGAGTGGGAAGCAGAACAGGCAGATCAGAAGTACACTGCTGAGGGGAGCAGTGGGTGAGGCAGGAGAGGTCTGCCGCACCATGTGGGATTCTCCCCGGCTGGGCGTCGAACTCACATCGCTGCTGCCGACAGCTCCACAGCGCAGCGCTTAACCGCTGCGCCACCAGGGAGGCCCTCACTAATATTTTTAACATTAAAGTTCATTAGTTAGCTGATACCAGTAAATTTTACAACTTGAGCAAGTGAAGCGTTCTGAGCAATTCCTTCCTCTTCTCATCCAGTGCTACCTTTCTCCCTTGCTACTACTGATTTTTTTTTCCTCCTCACCAGATGACTACAGTGTAAATTTCACTGTGGATTACTCCATGTTTGAGTTAGAAGACAAGCCGGTGAGTGACCTACATCTACATGGCCCTCTAGAGAGGGTCTGGGTAGGTGACAGCTAACAAGAATGTGGGAAACGTTGAAATGAAAATGATTAATTGGAAACGAAACTAGGAAGGGAATCCAAAACAGACTTGCTAAGGACAGTGGAGGAGAATGAAACCAGAACCCAGAAGGTTTGCTGAGACACTGAGAGCAGGGGCGGAGAGCGGGATGGGCACATAATCCAAGCCAACACCGGGTAGGAAGGAGATGATGTTAGTGGGGGGGAGTGGTAAAGGAACAAAGAACTGGAGTAGAATCTGTGGGATGTTGCGTGGAGGCCATGATAACGCTGCTTTCTAATCCTTCTGAGGGCAGCACAGGCTCCATAAGGAGGCAACACAAAAAGCAGAAACTACCACTAGTCACGTGACAGAAGGCACAGACCATCAGAAATGGGAGACAGTGAAACCAGCAACCATGGCACCAGCGACCATGGCACCAGCGACCATGGCACCTGCGACCGTGGCACCAGCGACTGTGGCACCAGTGACCATGGCACCAGTAACCGTGGAACCAGCGACCATGGAACCAGCAACCGTGGAAACGGTAAGTTGATGGGAGAAGGGAGTGCAGGAGACAGGCTTTACTGTGGGAGACCAGGTTTTGGTGCATAGGGACCCACCAACGCAGGTGCTCCTCTCAGTCGGGATCAGCGGGACATTGTACCTTTCCCTGAGATTCAGCCCAGACATTGTATCTTTGCCTGAGATTTAACACTAACCCTGTGTACAGAACACCAGGAAGATTTGTTAGTGTGGTGGTCCTCAATGTTCCGGTAACCTGTGAGTAAAGCATTAAGGATGCTGATGATGTTGCAATTGCTCCCAAAGTATCTCTGGTTTTTTTTTAAAGGGTCTATGCATACAAGAGCTGGGTTGCAGGCCAGAGGTGTGGGGGCGGGGAAAGATTCGTAGTGCTGAGACTTAACCCCTTGCACCACCAGGGAGGCGCCCTCCAAGTATTTCTAAAACTCAAATTTACACTATGAAACATTTAGAACAAAATGAAAAGGTTTGTAACAATGTTAAGTTACATGTGAATTTTAGAGTATCTGACAGAGGGCACAGGCAATGTGCCTTAGCAGCAGAGACTTCTACAGGCTGGACTTGTCTGGAAGATCTTTAGTTAGTAGGTGATGTGTTTGAGCTACACTTTGAAGAATAGATGAGCTCTTAATTGGTTCTAAGTTATGATAGAAGGAAGAATTCCAGGAGTGGAAGAGTGCACGGGAGAGAGGTTAGAGCAAGCCTGGCATGTTTAATGAATGGGGCATGATGGAAGGAGAACAGTGGTGCAAGGGTTTAAGTCTCAGCACTATGAAGCTATTGGCAGCCACTGCAGCACAAGTTCCATACCCAACCAGGGAGATTCCCATATGGCACAACAGACCTCTCCTGCCTTTCCAGCTGCTCCCCTCAGCAGTGTATTTCAGACGATCTGCTTCCCTGCTCTGCTCCCCACTCTGTCTCTGGTGAATCCTCTCACTACCCCACACCTCTGGCCTGCACCCCAGCTTATATGCATAAATAAATCTTAAAAAACAAACAAACCAAAAACAGAATCTAAAAGCCTCCTGATACACGCTTGGTCATTTCACACGTGGCAAGATATAACCAAGTTAGAGTCTGAAGTGTCAGGCTGAAGTTTGCATTTATAAGCAAAAGGGAGCCCAGTAAGTTTTCCAGCAGCGTCCAGACACAACGAAAGTGTTATTTCAGAAAAGCTATTTGCCTGGGTGTATGAAGGATGTGATGGAATGGAAAGGACTTCATGAGATTTATGTCATTCCAGAAACAATCCATTAAAGGCCCAAGCTAGGGAATGGAGAGGAGAAAATACAAAATATTTGAAGAAAATGCCTTACTTCACTGATAAGGTCATATGAGCAATAAATACGAAGCGAGTTAAAACAATTTATATATTTTATACTTTGATGTTGGGGGGACTGGTTGACCAAAATGGGCGCTATGGGAGGTCCTGATGGTTTAGGAGTGAAGTTATACATTTGATCTTGACCACGCTGAATTTATGGGTCAGCCCTATGAAGATGTTCTAAAGAGAGCTGAACTAGCTCAGGCCTGTAGTTCATATATTTTATATGTATGTGTATTTTGTGTGTGTGTGTGTAGTAATAGTAGGAGCAGTAGCAGTAGCAGTAGTAGCAGCAGCAGCAGCAGTAGTAGTAGTAGTAGTAGTAGTAGTAGAAGAGCTGGGGTGCAGGCCAGAGGTGTGGGGGCGGTGAGAAGATTCACCAGAGACAGAGTGGGGAGCAGAACAGGTGGATCAACTGAAATCCACTGCTGAGGGGAGCAGCGGGGAGACAGGAGAGGTCTGCAGCACCATATGGGAAGCTCCCTGGCCAGGGATCAAACTCAGACCACATCAGTGATAGCACTGAGACTTAACCCCTAGGCCACCAGGGAGGACCTAGGTCTGTAGTTCTAAGCGCAAAGTCACAGGCACAAAAGCAAATGAGCTCAACAGAGCTGCCACACAGATGAAAGGCAGTGATTATGCCTGTAGTTAGTAGGAGGCGGCAGAGCACTCAACCGACATAGAGAAGAATTGACCGGAGAGGTAGGTAGAGAGCCACATTTATAGTATAGAGGCTGAAATAGAAAGTTTAATACAATCAATCAAAAACTACCAAGAGACCAAGAAAAAGGAGGTAGTTGGCAACCCTGAAGAAAACAGTTGCAATTGGACAGCTGAAGCAAAAGCTAGATTTTATGAAGTTAGAGCGTGAGTTCATTGCGAGCAAGTGGGGAGTCCAGATCAGCCATTGGAGAGACCTGGTAATGAGGAAAAGAAACGAACAGCTGGAAAGGGCGCCAGGGCCACTGTGCGGCCTGAGTGCAGCTGGACGCAGGTGGAGGAGTCAGCACTGGAAGGTGGTGATTGATGGTAACGCAGGGAAGTATTTAAAGGCTCTAGCAGTTTCCCTTTGGACTGTGCATTCATTGAAGATAGGAGCCATATCTTAGTCATGTTGCCTCCCCTGGAGCACCTTGCAGCGACCAGCACAGAGTCACACGCGTAGCAGGAAATCAGCTTGTTGAGTCTGGACTCCCTGGCGTGCTCAGGAATGGCTGAAAGCACAGAGGAGAGGCTTCCAGAGTGAGGGGGGGACTTTTCTCTAACCTCAGGGGAAAGGACCGTTTCCGAAGGGGGGAGGTGAGGAGCACGAAGGGTGACACTGGCGACCCTGGGGCTTATCTGTATTTCAGCAGCATCCAGGTCTGCACGCCGCTGTTTCCGGTCTGCAGAGCCCGGTTCCCCTCCTCCTGTCCTGTGCCCTCCTTCAGGGAGGGATGTATTTCAAGTAGAAGGTGAGCAGCAACCCTGGCCTGGGGAGGCGGAAGCAGAGTTTACCAGTACCGAGGACTGGTGTTTCCCGCGTGGTCAGTTTTCCGTGCTTAATGGAAGAGGGATCACGTTTAAAAAGGTGGAGATGTTGAGGCAAAGATTTTTGTAAGGAGAGTTATTACATTCTCTGAAGTGGGGTCACCTAGAGCCCAAGTAGGAAAGACGCGGCCGCAGGTTTCCAGTGGCCCTTGGGGAATCTAAGCTGCATTGGGTTTGGCTCTGGTTTAAGGCTTAACGTGCCAGAGGTCAAAATGGGCGGGACCCTACAATCCAGCAGAGTCAAGAGGCAAAGTTCAGGGGCAGAAGCAGGTTCAGTGTCCTAATATGGGGGAGTTGGTGGGGAAAGGGAAGAGGACGAGAAACCCATTATATAGGAAAGGAATTTAAGTTGGGATTCTAAATGACGAGGAGGCATAAAGAGGGAGAAGGGAAGGGGATACATCTTCCAGGTGTCGCAGGGAAATCCCGGTTAGACTATGAAAACTGGGGAGTTCTCATGGCGGGGGCACCCTGATCCTGTTTGTTTCCTTTCTTTGCTTTTTTAGGAGAAGGCTGCTAGGAGTCTTTGGATGGGGATTTGGGAAGAGAAAATTGGAAGAAAAATAAATGAATAATCTGATTACTCTCTGCTCCTCTATGAGGGTCTGTTCTAAAACCACACTAATGAGAGCACAAGGGTGAGGGGCGGGCAATGAGAAAGGAAGCTGGGTGATGACGGAGCCGGCGGGAGTTATGGAACTGAAAATCTGACATTTGGGGAAGCCCAGAGAAGAGCACCCACAGACAAGCTTATTCACAGTCCATAATTCCCTCTGGTTCTGTTGCTTTAATTTATTATATATGGTGTTGAGACAGTGTGTTTGGGGGGGAGTTGAGGTTTACATGGAGCTCTTTTGATGAAATACATTATCAAACATGTTAAATATCAAAAACTACATACAATTGGATTTAAAAATCCATCTCCTCCTCCACTCCCCATCAAACTCCCCCCCCCAACAACGTATCTTTTCCAATTAGTAATTAATTAGGGCAAGCAGGGACTTAATTGCCCCATGCCCCATCCTCAGGATCCTGAAGAGGACCGGGCTGCCCCCTTGCGGTCTCATCTGTCACAGCGTCTATCCGCCCAGTCCTTGAACCCCGGGGCCTCCTTCCCACTGTATCTCAGTACTGCGAGGGGCGCCGGTAGCTGAGACTCTACACCCGGACCACCCTCCCCACTTCAAATTCCAATCTTGGGAACCAGTGAAGAAAGTGAAACTGGACAAAGGCGAAGCCGGGGGGATGAGGGACCCACCCCACCCCATTCCCTACGCTGGAATCACAGAATCCGGGACTCCGTGCCCGAAGAGCCAGGACGGCGGGACAGCGGGCCGGCCGTGACCTCCAGAGTGGCGGCGGGCGGGCATCCGAACCCGGAACGTGCGGCAGCGGGTTATGTAAGGCAGCGCGGGAGGAGCCGCCCCGCGGGAGCCCGGGCGAGGACGCGGTGTTCCCGGCGCAGTCCCCACCCTCCTCACCCGGCAGGGCAGAAGGCACCCAACTTGCAGGAGGAGGAGGAGGGGAAGCGAGACGCGGATCACGCGGGCCGGCCGCCGAGGGAGGCAGCGGGTGCGCCAGGGCCCACGTCCGCGCTCACAAGGGCTGCGGGCTCCGCTCCCAGATGGCTCCCATGTGCCGCGCTGGTGAGCGGAGGCGCCCGAGGAGGGGGCGCGCGGTCGGACCCCCAGAGGTGGCCGGAGTCCCACGTCCCGGGGCGGGCGCCGGTTGGCGCAGCCAATCTGCAGCGCGAGCCTGTCTGTCGCGCGCCGCCAACCTATTTAAGGCGGCGGCTCCGCCCGGCGCGCCCCGCCCGCCCCGTCTGCCCACCCCGCTCCGCTCTCGCCACCCCGAGCTCCGCGCAGGCCGCATGTAGGGGCGGAGCGCGGAACGCTCCCTTCCAGCCAATCGCCACCCGGCTGCCTCTCGATTGGCCGAACCCCCGCAGACTGTGGCAAATGGGGTGTTAGCTTCGGGAGCTGGGGTCACGTGCTGCCGGCCCGGCAGCCAATGAGGGGGCGCGGCCTGTGTACGCAGGGGGAAGGCACGTGCCGCGCTGCACGTGTCCGGGCGGGGCAAGGGGCGGGGCGCGGCGGCGGCGGAGGTGGACGGCGGGGACCGGCGGGGACTGGCGGCGCCCGAGCTGGACCTGCGGCCGTCCGGTCGCGCCGACCCGCGCAGGTGAGGACGCTCGGGGCGGCCCGGGACAGAGCCGCGCGGCCCGGGTTTAGAGCCGCCCGCAGACCCTGGTGTGGGGCGGGATCGCGTCACGTGGCAGGCGCGACTGAACCGGGTCCGGCGGAGCCGGGATCCCAACCCGAAAGATCGGGGGCGGCGGGGCGGGGACCGCTGTCCGGCGGGGTGGCTGCGCGGTTTCAGGGACCGGCGTTTGCCGCTCGCCCCCGCGGGGTGGCCGCCTAGCGAGCGGCGGGCTGCGGGGTCTGGCGGGGAGGAGACCGGGCGAACAGCGGTGGGAGGGGTAGAGGTGTCAAGTCAGATGTTTACTGTGAACCGAGGGGAGAGCCCAGGTGGTGTCACGTCCAGAGCTGCCCGGCCCAGCCCAGAGGGGCAGTCCAGGTTCTTAAGGGAGGTGGGGAGGCCGGGGGCTTGGTTTTTCCTATTGTGTCTGAAACAGGTACTGTTGGGGAGGGAGAGACCTTATTATCCCATACAGCACACCCCAGGCTGCCAGTCCACTGCCTGGTGCTCAGGTTCTGGTTTCAGACTCCCTCGCTCTGCTCTTCAGTTTCAGGTTCCGATCCTCGGCTACTCCCGGAGCAGCTGGCCAATTCCTGCTTTCCAGCCCATGGATTCTCCATCTAGCGTTTCTTCCTATTCTTCCTACTCTCGCCTGTCCTCTTTTTCCACCTCTCCAGTGAACAGTGACTTTGGATTCCCCTCTGATAGTGATAGCGAGGGGGAGGACAAAGGGGCCCATGGCCCCAGGCTAGACACTGTTCAGCAGAAGGGACGTCATCGGCCCAGCCCAGGTCCTATCCGACGCAGGCAACGGCCTAAGGTTTCCAGTAATCTACATCCAGCATCCCACTTGGAACAGCGGGGCTTGCCTTCTCCTGTGGCAGGATCTGGGGTGAAAAGATCACGGGATGATGAATTGGAGGCCGATCTACACACTGAGAGTTGTACCACGGAAGGAGACCTGCTCTTTGCCCAGAAGGTAAGAGAAAGGAGGGCAGGGGAGACCCCGCTGGCGTGACTGACCACCCAGCTGGCTGGCAAGAGTCCTTTGCGGTAGCGTTGGCTCCCAGATTGGAAGAGGGAGGAAGAATCAGTGCTGGCACAGCAGTTCTTGGTCTTCTCATAGCTCTTGTCCTGTTTCCCTGCAGTGTAAAGAGCTCCAAGGATTCATTCGCCCTCTCACAGACCTCCTGAATGGGCTGAAGATGGGCCGCTTTGAGAGAGGTGAGTATCTGATTAGTGATTTTCATTTGAGCAAGCTTAGTCTCTCTCTTTCAAAACCTGTTTCAAATGTGTATTTTTGTTTAGGGGACCTGTGCCTTGGTTTCTTTTTTTTTAAAGATTTATTTATTTATGTATATAAGAGCTGAGGTATAGGCCAGAGGTGTGGGGTGGTGAGAGGATTCACCAGAGACAGAATGGGGATCAGAACAGGCAGATCGACCGAAACACACTGCTGAGGGGAGCAGCGGGTGAGACAGGAGGGTTCTGCTGCGCCATGTGGGAATCTCCCTGGCTGGGGATCGAACTCCTGCTGCAGTGGCTGCGGATAGCTTCGAAGTGCTGAGACTTAATGCCTTGTGCCACCAGGGAGGTCCTGGCTTGGTTTCTTTAGGTGAATGCATTTAACCTCTTTCTGCCCTTCCTTTACTTGATTTAACTCTTGAATCTCCCTCTCCCTGTCCCCAGGGTTGAGCAGCTTTCAGCAGAGCGTGGCAATGGACAGAATCCAGCGGATCGTGGGTGTTCTGCAGAAGCCACAGATGGGGTAGGTCTCCATCCCCCAGTTCTGTCCTCAGTGCTTCATAAAAAGGGGTCTCCTGGCCTGTCCTGTTGATCTTTTCACAGTTAGTAGCTTTGTTTTAAATGTCTTTTTCACAGGGAGCGTTATCTGGGAACCCTGCTACAGGTAGAAGGGATGTTGAAGACCTGGTTTCCTCACATAGCTGCCCAGAAGTCACCCTTGGGTAGCAGCAGGCAGCAGCTGACCAAGGTACGGGCTACCTTGTGGAAAGAGGTGGGAAGCACCCAAGGAAATGACCTGTACAGCCGAAAGGGGCTCCCTCTTCCATTGTCTTCTGGTTGATTGGTTCTTTTCAAATGAAGCTTCATCCCAGGGAAAGGTTTGCCTAAGTTCCCTTTTTTTTTTTTTTTTTTGATTCCTAGATGTTCTTTGTTCTGTTTTGTCTGCGTCACTACAAAGAATACCACGGAGTTTAATCCTGTTCCTCCAGCTGCAGCTTACCTGCTTTCTTTGTAGACGCAGAAGGCTTCCGCCTGGCCATCCTATTTAAGACGGTGGCCTTCTGTGTTGGAACATGCCGCAGAATCTCTGCTAACTCTTACTTCTCTGCTCCCCTTAAAACACTTTCCCTCTCCTTCTTTTCACTCCTGCCAGAGTGCCTTTGCACCAAATCCTCTAGAGGCATGGGTTTGAAGGACTGGTCACAAGAGGTACATCACTAGACGAGAGGAGGGCACCATGGGGCACATGTATGGGGGATGTTGGGTAGATTCTTAGACCTAGTGTGGAAATGACCTGTTTTCTGTGCCTTCAAATAATGGGGTATTTAGAGGGCACTCACATGATGGGGGTCTTCTCCTGTAAAGAATGGACAGTTGTCTTCAATCAACACGATAGTTACTACTGTAGGAGAAACTGGTTTTCACAGAAGGCGCTTGCCTGCATATTTACACATCTTAAGAAGCTCAACAAAGGAAATTAGAATTTAAAATATACAGATTGGGAAATGATGAGTCCGATTAAAAGTAGACTGAATAAGAAGTTCTAAAATGAATTATTTCCTTTTTTTTAAGATTGATTTATTTATGCATACAAGCTGGGGTGCAGGCCAGAGGTGCGGGGAGTGAGAGGATTCACCAGAGACAGAGTGGGGAGCAGAACAGGCAGATCTGCTGAAATCCACTGCTGAGGGGAGCAGCGGGGCGACAGGAGAGGTCTGCTGTGCCTTGTGGGAAGCTCCCTGGCCGGGGATTGAACTCCTGCTGCAGTGGCTGAGGACAGCTTCATAGTGCTGAGACTTAACCCCTGAGCCACCTGGGAGGCCCAAAATTAGTTATTTCTTAAGAAATGAGAACCTCGGGGACTCTGTATGGGTCTGACTGTCCATGTCCTTTGCGGTATGTGGTTCGTTGTAGGTCTTCACATATCTGTAAAATAAATAAAAGTTTAATTTGTCTACCAAAACTTTTAATCAGTCTGGCAAGAAGTTATTTGCTGTGCAAAAACGATGTATGTTTGCATTGCAGAGTTCTCAAGGAAAGCAAAGGTTTAAACAACCAGGTGGAACTTGTCTGAAAGCTTTCTCACCTAATTTTTCTTTCTCTTCTCTCCCTCCTCAGCATTTTCCAAGCCACCGTAGTTACCCAGCTGCTTCCTCTCCGGAGCCTCCCGTGGAGAAGATGGAGCAGACTCAGCTTGGACATATAGTGCTGACCCCACAGCAGCCTTGGCACCTCGCTGAGTGGCCAGCGATGAACCTCACTTGGATCCACACCACCCCGATCTGCAACCCCCCTCTCAGTTCCCCGGGCGGCATTGCCATCGGCCCTGGGCCCTTAGACACTGGAACCAGCATTGGCGTCGTCCTTTTCCTCCAGTCTGGAGCACCCGCCACCCACTCTGCCCCGGCCACTCCCGTTCTGCCCGCCGCAGCATCTCCCGTCACCCCTGGGGGCCCTGAGAAACTGTCTGGAGAAGAGTCTCCTTGCCACAGTTTGCCAGTGACTCTGCCGTCAGACTGGAGCTGTCCCCTGCCCCCCCCTGGCCTGCCCGGCATGGCCAGAGAGGTGACAGCAGGACATCTGCAGCAGAGGAGAAGCCCCCCTGCAGGGGCGTCTGGTGGCCGTCTTCTCAGCCCCTGACCGGGACTTGGGGCCGTGGTTTCTAATTTGTGTAAATCTCTCTCTCTCTCTTTTTTATTTTTAACGTTTGCGGTTGTGTTGAGGGAAGAGAAATCCTTTCTGATTAAAAAAATTTTATACCTGAACCATTTGCTGACTGGAGGAAATTGAAATCTTCTTTTTCAAATAATACATACCCCTGGAGCCGCAGAGGAGAAGGAAGGGGCTGGGGGTGTTTGTGAGCGTGAGCGGCCCTGTTAGGAGTCTGGATGGGCCAGTATAAACCTGGGCAGAAGGAGAAGACAGTCCCTGCTGCTGTGTCCGCCGACATGCTGGGGACAGCTGCAGGCTCAGAGCTGGGTTTGTTTTTCACCCGGGCTCAGAGACTCCCGCTCAGTCTCTCAATGGGAATCTTCCAGCTGGCCCAGACTAGCAGGTTCTTTGATGAGAGCTGCTGATACTTGGGAATAAATGCAGGTGGAATCTGCCAGAGCAGGGACACGGGAGCCACAACAGCCTCTGTGGCTGCCAATTGTAAAAGGAAGGGGCGCTCGAGGACTCCCAGAATGGGGCGTCCCCTCCAACTGTGGCTCCAGCCTCATTCGAGAAGCTGCAGCTGCTAGATGTACACTCGGCGACGGGAAGCTGCCCGCCAGTGCTCCAGGAGGCAGACGTGAAGCCTGTGACTCGCCTGTGTCTACTCCCGCCCCTGTCTCGCTCTTAGCTGTCCCACTTCCAAGGAAACCACGTGCTCTCCCGTCCTCAGCAGACGACGGCTCGGGTGTTGTAGTCACTGCTTATTGGCTGCGTTTCTCACAGGGAGGTAGATAGCTGTCCCATTTCTTAGTTCTGTGTTCTCAGTGAGTAATATATATATATTCCCGCCCGCCTCGGGAGTGACCTCGAGAAAGTGACCTTTCAAAGACGGACCTCTCCGCTTGGGCTTTTGCTGACCTTTCACCTCTGGGACTCTTTTCTGTACAATTTATCTATCTTAAAACTTTGATTTGTTACTGAGTCATTTAGTACTTACTTCTTTCTCCTTCGAGTAATGATTATTTACTGCTCCTTCAAGTGTGATCAGGTCGCCCCTTTGTGAACACATCTGTTGGGACTCATCGTCCTCTTTCTTGCTTTTCTCCATTATTCTTGGCAGAATAGTCTAGTCATACCTTTCCTGACTCCTTTCTGCATCTCAGTGCTCAACCTCTTGCTGCCGGGCTTCCACTGCTGTCTTTCTACCGCCTCTCCCTCAGTCACCAGCGACCTCACAGACTATCGGCATGTAACTTCCAACCAATCAACAGCCAGATCCAGGGGCCTTTACGAAGATGATGTATTTCATTCTCCAGGATCATCTGACACTCCTGGCGCAGCCTACTGAGATCCTTCGCCCTTGGATCCTGTAGCAGCGCACAATCCTAACTCTCCTCTTATCTATCTGGCAGCAATTTCCCTATCTCTTAATGGCCCACTTCTGCCCACTCCAGCGTGTGGGTGTTCGCCTAGGCTGGATCTTTGGCCTTCCACTCTTCCCTGGCTACAGTCTTTCTCTTAAAGCTTTCATCGTTTCTCGTCGCTTTGAGTCTCAATTTAGAAGGCTTTGGACTCTTCATCTCCAGTCCCAATCTATCTCCCGAGATGACATACTGAATGTCTGACTCTCTGCTAGGTAATTCTATTTGCATATCGCTAACACTAAACCCTTACTGAAAAGGTCAGCATTTCAGAACAAAGACGTGCCCTTTATATCTAATTTTAAACCCCTCGTTGTATAGTCAAGCAAACCTAGGTGGCTCGTGTAAGACAACACAATATGCAGAACAGAACTCTTTTTTTTTTTTTGTATAGAAGAACTGAGGTGTAGGCCAGAGGTGCAGGGGGTGAGAGGATTTACCAGAGACAGAGTGGGGAGCAGAAAAGGCAGATGCATTGAAACACTGCCAAGGGAAGCAATGGGCGAGACAGGAGAGGTCTGATGCGCCCTGTGGAAAGCTCCCTGGCCAAGGATCTGGCTATCCATAGCTTCATAATGCTGAGACTTAACCCCTTGCACCACCAGGGAGGCCCACAAATTACCTCTCTTACCTCTAATTCCTATTTGCTGATAGCAAGCTTAATTTTCCAGAACAGTGCTTTCCAGGTCATTTCCTATTCAAATCCTCCAATGACTCCCCAGTTCCTTGAGAAGAAAATTCAAAACCTTTAGTCAAGGTCTCTCTTTCTCCCTTTGTTCCCCTACATGTTCCCTCTGTTCCAGTTTTCTTATTTGCCACTGATTACTGCAAGCTTTTAGTCTCTAAACTCTTGCTCACGCTGTTCACTTTGCCCAGTGTTTCCTGCTTCTGTCAATTAGTTCCTGCCCTTCTTACCATGACTAACTCATGCACTTTCCCCTTCCTGTTTTTCAAAGTGTATATATATATATCATTCCATTTGATACCCATGAAAATATTGGTGATTGAGGGCAGACATTAGTCCCATTTTACAGATGAGGAAATAAACTTGATAGTTTGTCAGGAGTCAACAAGAAGTTAGTAAATAATTCAGGCTTTGTGGGTCACCTATCTCTCCTGCAACTACCCAACACTGAAGGTGTAGCTCAAAGTAGCCATATCTAATAATCAAATTAGCACAGCTGTAAGCCAGTAAAGTTTTGTTTACAAAAACAGGGGTGGAGGGGGGCCTCCCTGGTGGAACAAGGGGTTAGGTCTCAGCACTATCCCTGGCCTTGGAGCTAGCTGACCCACATGGCACAGCAGATCTCTCTAGTCTGGCCCACTGCTCCCTTCAGCAATGTATTTCAGTCAATCCACTTGTTCTGCTCCCCACTCTGTCTCTGGTGAATCCTCTCATTCCCTGCCCCCTCCCCCATACCTCTGGTCTACACCCTGGCTCATGTATGCATAAATAAATCTTAAAAAAAAAAAACAGGGGTGGAGGGGGACTTGACCTGCAATTTACAGACTACTGGTTTAAATGACTTGTTCAAGGTCATGTGCCTGATAACTATAGAGTTTGGATAGAATCCAAGTCTCCTGACTTCTAATCCAGTGCATTTCCAAGATATCGTGCCGTTGCCTATAATTTATTTTGCACTTATCATATGCTACCTTGTTTTTTTATCTTTTATGTCTGCAACTGTCTTCTGGTGGTCCACAAAACACTGGAATGCTATCAACAGTACAGAACACTGAGGCATTCGATAAAAATTTGTTAATAAATGCAATGGTGTCCCAGACTAGCTCTGTTGTGGTACTGAACCTGGTGTATTCTGAAACTGGCTCCAGTTTTTGTGAATTCTGTTAGCATAACTGATGAGAATGCTCCTTTGTGTCTGTTTTAGGCGAGGTACTCTAAGAACCTCATTACAGAAGGCGTGGAGGAAAAATGAACTTTATTACACACACAAGTAACTGCTTAGACCGATCTTCTTTTTTTGAGTCTTTTCCTGCAGTATTTCAGTAGTAATATGAACTTACGTAAATCACCATAAGTAGATCTATAAAGGTAACATAAATAAAAGAGACACTGTCTCCACAGTGAGGAAGAAATAAAATATTTCTACAGGTCCCTCTAGGATGCAAAAGGATAGACGCTGAAGTACATCTTGGATTCTAAATCCTGCAGTTGTTTCTCAATTTCCTATTTACTGATTTCACTTTATTTAGTGAAATGGCTTGACAGATGATGTTAGGGGGTACGGAGTCGGGCTGAACTGAGAGGCGGAAGGACCGCAGGGGAAGGTGAGGCCCCTGTTTGGGGGGAACTGAAGGCAACGGACATCCCGCTCCGGCGGGCGAGGAGCCCAGGCCGGCAGCCGGGCGGCAGCACCCGACAAGTGCGGACCCCGAGCACCCGGGACGTGGGGCGTCCGCGGGGATCCCCGCTTCCGCCTCAGCCCCAGCACGGCGCTCCCCGCTTCCGCCTCGGCCCCCGCGCGGCGCGGGGTATGACACACTTCCGCTTCCGGTCGCGAGCCGCGGGGCGTCTGAGAGTCCCGGGGGCGCAGGTGAGAAGCTGGCGCGGGCTGGGGGCGGCGGGCGGCAGAGGAGGAGGGCGAGGGGCGCGGGCATCCGGGCTCCTAAGGCTCGGGATCAGCCCGTGCCCGGCGCCCCCAGGCACCCCAGGGCCGGGCCGTCGAGGTGTCGGGGTCGGGCCGCCGCGGCTGTGCCGGGTCGCGCGTCTCCGTGGCGACGCCGCGCAGCTTCTCGTCTTCCCGTGGGCGGCGAAGCGTGTGGGGGCGTCTGGGGGACGCCTCGCGCGGCCTCTGCTAGCTCCGGGGCCTCCCGAGCGCGTGCGTGGTGGACCTAGAGTCGCGCGGGAGGGTGTGTTCCGCGTTTTCCTTTCTTACCTGGTCTCGGTGCTTGACTCCCCCTTTTCCCACCATCCTTGAGGTACCGGAGAGTGATGCCCTAAATCCAAGGTCATGGCAAAGCATCTGAAGTTCCTTGCTCGGACTGTGATGGTGCAGGAAGGGAACGTTGAAGGTGCATACAGGACCCTGAACAGGTAAGTGTGAGGGCCCAAACTGCCTGGACAAACTCTTGAGAAGTGGGTGGTAAAACCCCCCAAACTTGTCAAAGCAGCGCCAGCCAGGTGCTCAGTCTCTTAAAACTTCTCAGCCCCTCAGTTTATTATCTTAAAGTTCTTGCCAAAACCTGACTGTATGAAGCTTATGCATCAGCAACACCCCTTTGATGATCGGCCTGAATTCTAGTCAGCACTTAGTGAAAAGGGAAAATCAAGAAATAAAGATGCTAGGACTCAGGAACATCCCGCAGGACGAATAGGAAGCCGAGGAGGGCAGCGCCTGCCTGTGTCTGTAGCTGGCTCTTCACAGACCTCTCCCCCTCAGGGCCGGCTTTTCCTGCCCCCTTCTGTCTGCGTAAACATCGTCTTTTCCTTTCCCTTTTTTATGTAATAAATCTGCCCTTTTGGTGATATAAATATATATATATACACGTGTGTGTATAAATAAATGAAGGAGAAGGCAACACAAGGCGGGATTGGTGTAGATGGTAATGAAGAAGGATGCATTTAATTTGGGTTCTTAATTAGTTTGGGATCTTGGAGAAGCAAGCAAGAAATGGTGGAAAAACATTCCAGGTTTAGCAGAAGGTTGCTGCATAAGCAGAAAAAAGATGGAAAGAACTGACTGGAATGGGGAGCTGTGTTGAATGGTTTTGGGTGGCAGCCTGGAAGACTTACAGTGGTTGTGATGGGAAGATGCCTGACCTCCGTAGTTACTCAAGCAGATAGTTCCTTAGCCTGCCTTTATCCCTAGTAAGGATTTCTGACATGCTTCATTCATTCCCCCCCCACCCCCCATTGTGAGGCAGAGTGTGGAGTGTGGAGAAACAAAGCTTGTTTAGTGGGATTATCAAAGAATTGTATGAAAAAGATCTTAAGAGATTATATGATTCAAGTTCTGCCTTAAGGCCAAACGGTGGTAACTTTGTTCACAAGTAAGAAAATCTGGGAAGATAAAATTTTATTTCTCAGGTCTCACAGTGGTGGAAAGGAACAGAAAATGCGTATCTTGTTAGTGCAGCATTCTTTGCTCTGTTACTAGATAATTATTTCTCTGGCTATGGAGAGACCTGTGGTGCTCCTTTTTCAGTTAATCCTGCTTGGATTTTAATATTGGTAATGTTATTTATTTATACACACGAGGGCAAATGAGTTATTTATGCACACAAGAGCTGGGGTGTAGGCCAGAGGAGTGGGGGTGGCGAGAGGATTCATCAGAGACAGAGTGGGGAGCCAAACAGGCAGATTAACCAAAATACACTGCTCAGAGGAGTAGTAGGTGAGGCAGGAAAGGTCTGCTGCGCCATGTGCGAAGCTCCCTGGCCGAGGATCAAACTCGTGCTGCAGTGACTCTGGATAGCTGCTTCATAGTGCTTAGACTTAACCCATTGCGCCACCAGGGAGGCCCCTCTCCCTGTAAGTCTTTTTCTGTATGGTTTATTTTAGTGGATTTAGATGGGTCTATAAAGCAACTGATTAAAGCAATATGATATTGGCATGAAATAAACACATGGGTCGGTGGAGCAGAATTGAAAGTCCAGAGATAAATCCACGAACACGTTAACACTTACGATAAAGCAGCCGTGAGCATGCAGTGCGGAAAGCAGAGCCGCTTCGACAGTGGCGCTGGGAAGGTTGGAAGGCCACACGTAAGAAAGAAACTATTACTCTCTAATCCATACCCCAAAATAAATTCCAAATCTTTAATCCAGTACCATTGTTTAGAGACATTGCTGTTGCTTTATATTATAGTATAAAGTCAGGGCATGTTACACCTTTGTTTCTTTTAAGTTTATATATTGCTTTAGGTAGAATAGTCATTTTCTGTTGATTCTCCCCACCCGTGAGCATGACAGGCCTTGTCATCTGCCCATGTCACAGTCTTAAGTCCTGTAGTAACACCCTGTAGTTCTCATTGTGTAGGTCCTCGCCTTGATTAGACTCATTGTGACAGCAGTATTTTTCAAATCTCCCATGAGATTTTAATATTCAGCCAGGGTTGTAGTGGACGGTTGGGGTTGTAGGAGACTTCTTAAGGGCAGAGGCCTGTGCTTTTGCGTTTGCATAGCCCTTGTAGACATCGAGGTGGTTGGCACAGCGAGCCCTCAGCAAATGTCTACTCACGGGATGGCACCGTCCCTCTATCTCCTGTCAGTCTCTTCAGTGCTTGTCAGACTTCTCCACTGAAGTATCCTCAAGTCAGGGGAGTGAAGGAACTATGGTAGTTCTGCCCCTGTAAGCCAACACGGAATTTCTTTGAAGGCCTTCTTTTTTCTAATTAAAATTGTAGGTGATTTTTCTACTGGTTGCCATTATGAAGTGGTAGAGACAGCACACCCACCTCTGCTCAGGTTAGGGTTGGTGTTGCAGACAGATGCATCAGATTTATTCAGAGAGTTTTGTCTGTGGCCCTCTGTCAGCTAGTCTAGTAAGGGAGCTTGGCATTACTTCGCTTCAGGGATTAAAACACTAATTTAGGACTAGGTTTGTTGGGAATAATTTACATTGCTTAAAAAGAAAAGAATTCAGCCATAAGGAACATGTGTGGTTAGACAGGAAAATAAGAAATTCAAGCCCCAGAAACTCGGGCTGAGGCATGATGGTCCCTAGGCCTCCTCGTGAACTAGGAGACAGGAGCTGTGCGGGGTCATTAGGAGGCGGTGTCGGGGGCGTGTGGCTGGAAGCGCCAGCTTGGGCAGGTGCTGGGAGAGTGCTTTTTAGTCAGCTTTGAGGAGGGTACTTCTTTTGTCAATTTAGATTCACTCTTTAGAGAGCATCATTTCTAATCCTTTTATCCTTGGACTGTTAGGTATGTAGCCCATAAATCGCATTTTAGCCTCAAGGGAAAAAAATCGAATAACTGTTTTCCTCTTAGAATAATTTTCTAGGCAAGAACTTTTTTTTTTTCCTTGAAGTAATGTTGGTCTAGAACACTATATGGTTAGGGGACAGGTGCACACTTAGCAGAGAAGTGAGCAGGTGGGTTCTGGAATGTCTCAGTCTTTCTGTCAAACAGAGTTTTTTGACCAATGCATTTTTCTTTTTCTCTGCTTTGCCCTGATACCTTTTCTCTGGCCACCTTTTATGTCTCTCTCTTACTCCCCAGGCTTCTCCTTATCTCCCTCTCTGCTTTCTGATAGTCGGTAGTTTAAAAATAAGTTGCATGTTCTGCGAGCTAACTGCCACATTAGTTAGGAGAGCGAATGAGAGGAGAGGGAGATGGTTAAAACGTTGGCACATCTGGAGCAGGGAGGTCGCCTCATGAGACCGCCACAGGATGCTTGTTCTGTCACTAAGGGCCCTCAGTGGTCCCCTGGGACGAGGGGCTGGAGGGGAGGTTGCCACAGGCCCCGCGTGGGTCTGCGCCCTAAGCACGGAAAGAGGCACACCGGGATGTGCCCAGTCGCCCCTTCGTTCCTGTGGGTGCGCGCCGCGCACATTTAGTCCTTCTGCACACACGTTGGTCCCGCTGTAGCCGGGCTGCAGTGACTGAGTCTGCCGCCCCCAGCCCAGGCGATTGAGCTCTTCTTACATAAGCCGTTGAGGTTCACTAAAACCGGCAGCTGATTTGTCCTGCCTGGTGCCTGAACTCCAGGCGGATCTTCCCTCTTCTGAAACTCGGTGTGTAGCCCTCGAACTGCCTCTGGGAGCAGGCGCTTTTGACTGACAGCCTCTGCTTATGCGGTGAGTTCCACAGAGCTCCTCCTGCACCGGGGGTGACATGAGTGTGTTTAGACTCCGCCGTTTTTGCGGTTTCCTTTCATCCTGCTCTTAAGTTGTCTTTGTCATCCAAACAGACCTCGTTCTAGGTGACGTCATATACAGGGTTTGGTCCTCTCCGCATTTATATAGTCAGTCTTTTTCATCCGGGCACTTTCCCCTGTATCTTCTCTAACGTTTCTCTTCTGAAAAGCAGCCTTCATTAAATGGCAGTATACAAGGCCTGTGGGGGTGGACCGAGGGGTGGGGTGTGAGAGGCCAACATTTAAGGATAGGTTCAGGAAGAAAGACCCTTTGTGGGCCCAGATGCCTTCTGGTGCCTTCTCCATTGTAAATGCATGATTTGCTGGCATAACAATGTTTCCAGCAGAACCCAAATTATCAGCTTCTCCTGCTTTGGGGGTTTGCTGTAATGCCCTGGCTTCCATACCCTCCACTAAAACTAGACAAACTGGTTGTACAAATATGATTCTCTGTAGCTTACAAGTCATTCTTGACATGAAACAGTTGGCGCCTAGGAGAGAACCCCATTAAGACAGTGGTTCCCGGGCCTCCTGGCGCCTCGGGGCCAAGGATGATGGGTCTCGCGGAGCCTGGGACTGGGTCGGTAGAGAACAAGCCGATATGTCTTGGCTCGCAGAGAACAAAGAGGTGAGTTTGAGGTAGGCATGTTGTAAATTCAATGGATGTGGCTTTATAAAGAATTAGGGCAGGAAAAAACAAATTGGACACTCGTAAGATTAATAAAACATGGTTTCTCCCTTCAGGGATTTTCATTTAAGGAGAGAGAAGTTTTTATAATTAAAGGAATGACAGAATGAGGTAACTACTAAATAGGTGCACAGTAAAATGAATGATTTTTCTCTAGAACATGAGAAAGTTCTGTAGAAAGATGGTGTTTGCTCTTGGCATCAAAAAGCCAGAAAATTTTCAGTGAGAATGTTGGCAGCTGAGGGCTGGGTGGCATTCTAGACTGAGGAAGCAGCTGAGCAGATCTCTGGTATTAAGGTGTGGTCAGGCGATGGTCAGTCAACCTGTGTGGCTGAAGCACGTGACAAATGAGGAAATGATGGGTGAGACTTACTAGAACGTTCCCGTTTGTTCCACTAGGGTGCTAAGGGACGCGTCTCTGCCTGTATTTAAGTAGGCCCAGAGAGTCCTCAGACCTATGGGCTTTAGCTGCACCGGTTCTCAAACACAGCAGACAGGGAACTCCACTCTCCACTAAGCACCAAGGAGGAGTCACCCCCAGTGATTTCTTTCCTCCTGCACACGACCCACATGGGCATTTCTGAAGTGACCCTCACTTGAGAATCACTGTTCCTAGGGACTGTGTCCTGTTCCTCGGGGGTGTCGTGGTAGAAGGTTGAGCTTGACTCTGACTGTAGACTCCCCACAGCGGGGACCATGCAGCTGCCCCTCGCCTTCCCCATGCACCCTTCCGCCGACGCCTCCCCGCTGCTCCCGCAGGATCCTCAGCGAGGACGGGCTCCTGGAGGACATCAGGCGGCGCCGCTACTACGAGAAGCCCTGCCGCCGGCGCCAGCGGGAGAGCTACGAGACGTGCCGGCGCGTCTACAACATGGAGATGGCGCGCAAGATCAACTTCCTGATGCGGAGGAACCGGGCAGACCCGTGGCAGGGCTGCTGAGGCCTGCGAATAAAAGGCCAGAGTGAACCCCTCAGCTGGCATGTCTCCCTCTTTTCTGTCGCCAGCCCCATTCTTCTTACCTCTCCCCTATACTCCCTCCTGTGGGTCAGGCAGGGCTGCCTGTGTACGAGCACCCCGAGTTGTTAAGGGGAAGGAGGTGAGTGGGGCCTTTATTGAGTCATAGTGGAGAGGGGTGGACTGCTGCTGCCGAGGCCCAGTGTTACTTCCAGGGTGCAGGGTTTCATTTGGGAAGATGAAAAAGTCCTGGGGGCAGACGGGGTGATAATTGTCCAGGTTGGATGTACTCAGCGCCCCTCTGTGCGGCTGTACCCGTAAATGGTTTTAAATGGTAAATTGCATGCTAGGTATATTTTACTACAATAAAAAATTCTTTAAAAGTGGCCTAGGAGAGATGAGGAAATTTACTGACGCATAGTGGACTATATCTACTGTTTCCTGCCCAGTTTTTATGAAACCCAAAGCAAGGTTTTAATGGAAAAGCATCTGTTACTCTTTACTGGCTTAAAAAAGTAAAGGTAAAAAGGAGGAGAGAAAGCCCGTGTGTGTTTGAATAGCTTCTGAGGCCTGTCAGCCGGACAAGCGTGCTGGAAACTGCACAAGGAACTCCTTGAGGACAAATCTAACATTCACTCCTGTCTTCCATCTCTCTTAGTTTTCCTCGAGAAGAGGCCAGTGGAGGGGTGGTGGAGACAGAAAGCAGTAGGAGAGTAGGGAAGGGAAGGGGAGAGGAAAGGAAAGGAGGGCGCAGAACCAGAAACCCCCACAGTGGTGCTTCTCCAGGGGTCTTCAGATCATCAGTGACACCTGAGAAATTGTTTGAAATGGAAATTCTGGGGCCCTACTCTAGGGCTGAATTGGCAAGTGGGGTTGGCATTCCCTAATCTTTTTAATTTTTTTGTGTAGAAGATGTGGGGGGGCAGGGTGGAGAGGATTCACCAGGGATAGAGTAGGAAGCAGAACAGGTGGATCAACTGAAGCACACTGCTGAGGGGAGCAGCGGGGAGGCAGGAGAGGTCTGCTGCGCCATGTGGGAAGCTCCCTGGCTGGGGATCGAACTCAGGCCACAGCGGTGATAGCGCTGAGACTCAACCCCGGTTATTTTATCAGGCCCTATAGAGGACTCTACTAAATTTTGAGAATGGCTGCTAGTCAGGAGGTTCCAAAAGATAAAAGACAACAAGGTTCCAGGTGGAGGTCCCCAGCGCCCTCACTGCCGCTCCTTGGCAAGCACCCAAGGGTGTGTGGTCCTTGAAACCACGCACAGACCACGGTGGGAAGACCCGTGCGCCGCTTCCTCTGCCACTGCCTGTCTTCCCTGGTCTTGCCCCCGAGGGCCAGGCTACTAGTTAATGTGAGGGGAGCTGGCGCCAACCCCTGCAGGACAGCAGGGCAGGCAGCAGTGGCGGGCACACCTCTCCACCCTGGCAGCAACCTCAGCTGGTGGTAAAACCCCAGGGAGCCACTGCCAAGCCCTCTGCCTCTCCAATCACTGGCGTCCCGTTGCCGCCCCCTTGTGGTTAGCAGTGTGGCTTCAGGTTTCTTATGGCCTTAAATTCCTGATTTTTCACTGTCTTTTCCGCTGTCCCAATGAACATCCTTGTTGAATAAGCAGGCCTGCAGGAAGAGATGCTGGAGCTGCTGTTCCTTGCCTCTCCAGGCTTGGTGTCCCTTCCCCCCACCCCCCTTCCTTGGTAAATAAAGCACATTGTTGGTCATTACATAGAAATAACTTAGATATAAAATACCAGGTCTTTACCCTCTGAAAATTTTCATTGCAGTTGGGGAAATTCTATATAAAGACTGTCTTCAATGTTGCTAGCCTTTGTACAACCTCATTTTAACAAGTTAAAGTTAGGCGCTGGTAGTTCTGAATCCCTCAGATTTGGGTCGTTAATACGTCACTGTGGATGGCACGGAGACGTGTGGTATCGTGCCACTTGCTGCTGCTGAAGAATCGGGGCCCGATGTCTGCCAAGATGGGGGGGGTCTGTTTGTGATCATGGAAACGGGCCCGTTGCTTGGCGGTATTCGAGGGGGCTTGAGATGTTCCTGAGCTCCATCCAGTTCTCAGATGGCTGTGATGTGGAATTGTCTCTGAAATTGTCTCCTGCTTGTCCTAACGTCCTGATCATTGTTCTTGTCGCCCAGAGCGGTGAACAGCGGTGGGTGTCCGCAGGGACCCAGCTGAGAGGCCTGTGTAGCAGCTACAGTTTTTTTTTAACAAGTCAAACTTTTCTGGATTCAGTCTTGATCTTGGCAAATTATTTAACATAAATCAAATCTGGCTTCCCCTGTAAAATAAGGACAATTGTATCTACAGGTGTGCGCTGAGGAGTAATGAGAATGCATTGTCAAGTACTTAGCGTAGTGTCTGGCACGTATAGAACTTAATAAATGCCAGGAGTTAGTAATCCTGCAGTGGTGCCAGCCAGAAAGCTGGTGCTGATTCCTCCTGCTTACTCAGCCAGCACCAGCATCCATTTAATTCCTTCCGGTTGTCTTGATCAAACGCCACAGCCCTCATCCCAGCTACCGCCCTGACGCTTGGCTGACTCCGGCAGCCCCTCACCTCCTCCTACCAGTGCTGCCGGCCGTCAGTTCCTTTCCTGGCAGCCAGCATGATTGTTCTAAATTGCAGTCCTGGACTTTCTTACTTTTCATGCTTCAATCAGTAGCTGGTACTCATTGCTTTTAAGATAAAGTCCAGACATTCAGTAAAGCATTTAAAACCTGGGCCTCACTGGTGGTGCAAGGGTTAGATCTCAGCACTATGAAGCTATCAGCAGCTACTGCAGCACGAGTTTGATCCCCGGCCAGGGAGCTTCCCAGGTGGTGCAGCAGACCTCTCCTGTCTCCCCGCTGCTCCCCTCAGCAGCGTGTTTCAGTAGATTCGCCTGTTCTGCTCCCCATGCTGTCTCTGGTGAATCTTCTCACATGCACCTCTGGTCTATATTCCAGTTCTTGTATGCATAAATAAAAATAAATCTTTTAAAAAAAAGCATTTAAACCCCTTCATGATTGAACACCATTCTTCTCTATAGTCACTTGTCCCCTCAGACACCCTTTGGGTCACAGCTGCTCTCTCCCTGTCAGTTTTCAGTCTGGATGTTCTCTGAGGTGCCTCCCCCATCCCTTTCCCAGTCTCCCTTCTTTCTTTTTGTGCTTGACATTACCTTTATAAGCTTACTTCTGTGTTAGTTTATTTCTGTAACATGTCGTGGTTTCTTGCTAATGTGTCTTTCTCCTCCCACTAGATTTTCCAGTTACCTGACATGGGTCTTTTGTTTTAACCACTGCATCCCCAGTGTGTGGTCTAACCCCCACATTTAAGTGCTCAGTATTTCTTGAAGAGACATATGACAGCAGCAACGATCCATCTGGCCTGGTGATGTGTAGACACTGCATTATAGAACCTGAAGTTTACCATTTTGACTTTCTAAGCACAAATCAGTGGCATTAAGTACACATGCCCAGTTGTGTAATTCACCACTAGTCCTACAATTTTATCACCCGACAAATTCTGTAATCGTTCGTTCCCCACCCAACCTCCCTGCAGCCCCAGATAACCTGTTCTATTTCCTGTCTCTTGGTCTATCAAGGTATCCTAAAAGTAGAAGCATACAATATTTGCCCCTTTATCTGGCTTACTTCCCTTAGCATCTATTTTTTTAAAGATTTATTCATTTATGCATACGAGCTGGGGTACAGGCCAGAGGCATGGGGCGGCAAGAGGATTCACCAGAGACAGAGTGGGGAGCAGTACAGGTGGATTGACAGAAATACACTGCTGAGGGGCGCAGCGGGGGAGGCAGGACAGTCTGCTGCTCCATGCAGGAATCTCCTGGGCTGGGCCTCAAACTCGCATCGCTGCTGCCAACAGCTCCGCAGCAGTGCTTAACCGCTGCACCACCAGGGAGGCCCCCCCCTTAGTGTATTTTCATTGTAACATGTTTCAGGAATTCATTCCTTTTTATGGTTGAGTAATATTCTATTGTTAGTAAATGTCACATTTCGCTATCCATTTTCTGTCAGTCAACACTTGGGTGGTTTTCCACCTTTTTGCTTTTGTGAATAATGCTGTGAACATGGGTGTACAGGTATTTCTTTGAGATCCTGCTGCATGTGGTAATTTTTTAAAAATTTTCTGAGACAAGGGCCTCCCTGGTGGCGCAGCGGTTAAGCGCTGCACTGTGGAGCCGTTGGCAGCGGCAATGTGAATTCCACACCCGGCCAGGGAGATTCCCACTTGGCGCAGCAGACCTCTCCTGCCTCGCCCAGTGCTCCCCTCAGCAGAGTATTTCCGTTGATCTGCCTGTTCTGCTCCCCACTCTGTCTCTGGAGAATCCTCTTGCCACCCCACGCCTCTGGCCTGTACCCCAGCTTGTATGCATAAATAAATCTTAAAAAATAAAATTTTCTGAGAAACCATCATGCTATTTTATTATTATTATTTTTACCACCTGTTTTCCATAGCAGCTGTACCATTTTACATCACATAATGCCCAGGGTTCTAATTTCTCCATCTCCTCACCAGCACTTGTCATTTTCTGGTTTTTTGATAGTGACCATCACCAAGGGTGTGAGGTGGCATCTCCTCGTGATGTGTCGCTTTTCCTTAGTGACTGCTGATGTTGAGCATCTTCTCATGCACCCACTGGCTGTTTGCATCCCTTGGGGAAATGTGCACTGAAGTCCTTTGCTGATCTCTGAGTTGGGTTTCCTTTTTTTGTTGATTTGTAGGAGTTCTTTGTATCTTCTGGGTACTAGTCCTTTATCAGATATATGATTTGCAAATATATCCTCTGATTCTTTGAATTGTCTTTTCACTTTCTTTATAGTGTCCTTTGATGCATAAATGTTTTGAATTTTGATGAAGTCCAGTTTATCTTTTATTGTTTGTGTTCTTGGTGTCATAGCCAAGAAATCAATGCAATATTCAATGTTACAAAGTTTTTCCCATTTTCTTCTGAGAGTTACAGTTTTTGCTCTTATGTTTAGGCCTTTGATCCATTTTTGGTTGTTCTGTATATGGTGTGAGGAAGGAGTCCAATGCCATTCTTTTGAATGTGGCTATCTATCTTCCCTGTAACATTGGTTGAACAGATTGTCCTTTCCCCATTGAATATTCTTGGCACCCTTGTCAAAATCAACAGACCACATATATGAGGTTTATTTCCGGGCTATTCTATCCTATTGGTCAGTATGTCTGCCTTTATGCCAGTACCACACTAGAATGTGCTTTTGTATGTTATATATTTAATCCTCACAACACTCTTTTAAAGTAGAGATTCTTATTCTCATTTTACAATTGAAACAATCTCAGAAAAATTAAGGAATCACAACTAGTAACTGATTTGATTTTCAAGATCTAGAATCACATGCTTTAAACCCTTGGAAATAAAATCAGTTCCCAGAAAGATACTTCCTTTTGGAGAACTGAACACAAATGGTTAAAAGCACAGAAACAAAATTAATTTACAACACCACAGAGTTGGACCCATTCAACAGACTTCTTTGAGGAATGCCATGTGAGACGCTGGTGGCAGGTAATGTAGATACAGTGACAAAGCTCTTCATGAGATGAGTGACCTAGACAGCGCGTCTGCGCTCCTCAGCGTGCTACTCCAGGCCAGGCTTTATCCCATCATGCCACACTGCACCCTCAGGGAAGGTAGGTTTCGGTGCATATTTCTCAAACATCTGGAAAAACATCTTTTAGGTATGAAAATGTATGCTCCCTGGGAAATTCTAATAGCCTGCAGAGAACAGCTGCCCTTGAGGGAGTCTGGCAAGATGCCAGCAGAGTAGAGACGCCAGGCCCTCCTCCAGACATAAACGCACAAGACTGAAGCGAAACAAAGCCAAGGCCCCTTAAAGGGAAACTTACCGCACACGGTGGGAGAATGTGCCCAATGAAAGGGCCAGCAGAAACTCTAGTGGGCTTTGTCTAAAGTAGTAACAGTACACCCCACAGGAGGAAGGAGGGCTGTGGTGGAGTTTGGGGCTCCTGACACCCAGCACTACAGTGGATAAGGGGATGCACAAGCAGGCACCCCAGTCAGGAGGTGCATGGTGGGAGAAGTATGGAAGGTAGGGCAGAGGGAAGACGACTAGCTTGTACCTGAGGCTCAGAACAGCTATAGCCCGAACTGGGTCAGAGCACCTGAACTTGCTTACAGAAGAGACTGTTACTGAAGCCCAGGCTGAGACAGATAAATACCTGCCACCCTGTATCCCTGGCAGAGGATACACTTGCCACCCGCTTCCCCCCCCCCCCCCCGCCCGCCAATGTTTCACAAGCAGGACTTTCAAACTCCTGAATCCACAGGAGGTGATCTTTTGATGCCTGTAGCCTGTCTTCTTTAACCTACTACACCTCACCTGTGCCAGCCCCCCAACTACACCAACAAGTACAAAAACTTACAGTTGAAAATGTGTTTTTTCTAAAGCCCATACAAAATCGAAAACCAGGAGACATAAAAATGTAGCACAAGTCAATTGTCAATTAAAGCCACAAAGACTGAAATTATATCTAGTACCGTCTCTGACCACAGTGCCATAAAACTAGAAATCAACTATAGCAAAAACACAGGAAAAACTATGAATACATAGATATTTAACAACATGTTGCTCAATAGCAACTGAATAAAACAGGAAATCAAAGCAGAAATTAGAAAATACCCTTGAGGTGAACAGAAATGACAATGCAACCTGAGCAGCATCAATGGGATGTAGCAAAGGCAATGTTAAGGGGAAAGAGAAGAACACAGGCCAATATTAAAAAGCAAGAAAAATCCCAACTAAACAACCTGGTATCACACTTAAAGCAACCTGAAAAAGGGAACAAATAAGACCCAGAGTTAGTAAAAGGATGGAAATGATAAAAAAAAAAAGCAGAAATAAATGAAAAAGATCAAAGAGTATAGAAAAGAGGAGTGAAAACAAGAGCTGATTCTTGAGAAGATAAACAAAATAGATATAACCCTCTAGCTAGGCTAAGAGGAGGAAAAGGAAGAACAGAAAATAAACACAATCACAAATGAAAGGGGAGAAAGCACTATCAATAGCACAGAAATCCAAAAGATTATGATTACTATGAACAACTATGACAATAAACTCAATAACCTCGAAGAAATGGTTCAATTTCTGTTCAATGTTCAAATCAACAATCTACAAAGATTAACACTGGAAGAAAATCTTGTTTAACCCAAGATTAACGCAGATGAAACTGAACAGACTGATCAAAACTGAAACTAATAAAACAAGCCTTCCAAAAAAGCAAGAGCCCAGGACTAGATTACTTTATTACAACTATTTTTATCAAATATTTAAAGGACTAATGCCCACTTTGCTCAAATTGTTTTTAAAACAAGTAGATGGAATCTTCCCTAATACATTACTTTAATACCGAAACCAGATAAAGATAGCACGAGAAAAGAAAATTATTGACCATTTTTTTAACTCCCTCCCCAATATTCTTGATGAATATCAATGTAAAAATTTTCGACAAAATACTACCAAATCAAGTTCAACAGTATATCACAAAGATTATACACCATCAGCAAGTGGGATTCATCCCAGGGATGCACGGATAGTTTATTATATGTGAATCAATTAATACATTTCAATAAAAGTAAAGACAAAAATCATTGATAATGATGCAAAGAACCCATTTGATAAGATTTAATATTCACTTATGCTCAAAATTCTAAACAAGATGGGAACAGAAAGAAAGGGCCTTTGATAAAACAAAGACCTGAACCACAAGCCAACAATATACTGGAAACCCTGAAGGCTTTCCCGGTAAGACGTGGCACAAAAGAACGCCCGTTGTCACCACTTCCATTTAACTCGGCATTAAAGGTTTTGGCCAGAGCGATCAGACAATCACAGGAAATTAAGGGAACCCAAACAGGAAAAGAAGACCATCATTTCTTGCAGATGCAGTGATGTTATATAGAGAAGCCCCTGAAGACTCCATCAAAAAATTGTTGCAACTTTTTTCCCAGGAAGATGGCGCCCAAAGTAAAGAAGGAAGCCCCTACCCACCCCCCCAAACCGAAGACAAAGCAAAGGCCAAGGCGACGGTGCTAAAACGCATCAGCGCCAGGAGAGAAGGATCTGGAGGCGCAACCTACCTGAGCCCAAGACCCAGGGCCCTAAAAACGACCCAAATACCCGGGAAGAGGCTCCCGGGAGCAACAAGCGAGACCACGAAGGCTTCGGAAGTCCCCCCACCCCCAAATCTGCCACGAAGCCAGCAACAGTCTGAGTTCGTGGAGGACGTCCAGGCGGGCGAGGGCAGCACCCTGACCAGACTCAGGCCAGGAGGGGCACAGAAGCGCGTCGTCGGTGAAGGCGAGACGGACATAACGAGAGTCCTGCTGTCCTCTTCTCCAGAGGACCTCTGGCACCGCTGTGAAGTCGGGGGCCAGGTGAAGTCGGGGTGTCAGCGCTAGTGATCGCTCCTCTCAGAATCGACTCGGCACCGAAAGGCCAAGTTCAGCCCCAACACACAAGCCCCTCTTGGGGCCCCGGCGGAGAACTGCGCACTTCGCTGCCACGCGGGGAGCACCGCAGGCGGCCCGGCCCCGGCCTCGGGCCGCGGGAGCGCCGCAGCCACCCGGCCGAGCCGCCATGCTGGGGAGACCCAGGAAGGCGCGAGAACCTGCGGGCCCCCGCGCATGCGCCCCGCCGCCGGGAACGCAGCTACTGCGGCTGCGCGGCCAGCGCCCGCCCCTCGCGGTCACGTGGCGGAGCCGCGGCGTGGCGGCAGCGACGGCAGGCCGTAGGGCGCTCGCTGGGTTTCCGGTTCCGGTGTAACGTTCGGGCTCCGTCTCAGGGGCTGAAGTTTGTGAGGTGAGTAGTAGCCCCGGGCCCAGGAAGGGTGTCTTCGGGTTCGAGTCACTGGGGTCGGGGCTCGGGCCGCGGGGAGACCCGAGGCGGGAAGGTTCAGCGGGAAGGAAGCTGGGAGAAGCGCACGGTTCTGTGAGCCCGGGTTGGAATGAGACTGTGGCGGGGAAAGGGCGGGGGCGGGAAGGGGACCAGGTGGGGAGCCCGGCCCCGAGCTGAGGAGTTTGGGCAGAACAAGGTGGGCGGGAGACGGAGAGAGCAAAGCCAGAAGAACGGGGGCTTCTGCGGGGAAACTGCGGTGGCGGCGGCGAAGAACACGAAGTGGGGAAATTTTTCGGAGGTTGCATTCTGCTCCCTACTCACTGAGGATCTCTCTGCCTTCCTCTCCGTCCACACGCCAAGCCTCCCGCCCACGCCGTTGTTTATTCTTGACTAGATCGGTGCCAGAAGTTACTGTTTGAAACTTTTATTTTTGCTCCCTGGCTGTTTGATTTGCACGTCATCTAACAGAGAATTGGCTTAAACTTGAACACAGTTGTCGGTGGAGGGCTGCGGCACACCCTAAATCAGAGAGCGTGCTACCTACTGTGGTGTTTCGGACTTGGAGTGGCATGTGCTTTGTAGCTGTGAGTGAGTTCTCCTGGAATATAAGCCCCTAGGGGCGAGGTGAGGATTCTTGACTTTTCTGTTGTAAATAACCTCACTATGCTGAGTATGCTGCTCCACGGTAGTTAAGCAAGCCGTATTGATTGAATGAAGTAAGTATGATGTATGTAGGTCGGTGGTTTGTCTTCATTTTTTAAGATGAGGTTTGGAAGATGGGTGAACTGAAACTCGGGGGAATTTCTTGCCCAAAGACTGGTCAGTGATAGGGTGTCGCGTCCCGACTGACCACTGTGAGCTCCTTATTTACTTTCTGCAGTGTCTGAATATGCTGCTTTTGAGCAATGCACGTTTAATACCTAGAGGCTGTTAGGCTGTGCACAGCTATTTCATAATGGGCGAGCAGAGCCGCCTTAGGATCGTTCATTTAATGTATCAGTGAGGCACAAAATCTCTCACCCCTAGTTTCATGACTAAATCTACTCACTTTGTATACATCAAAATTAAATAAACACCAAGAATGTAGATGTTGATCAGATAATCTCTTCTAGGAGAAAAGATGTCTTAAAACATCTTGAGTGATTGACCTTATGTGTGATACTGCTTAGAGGAGGTTAGCTTGGAAATTGAGGTTAGTGAAGATTGTTGACTTTTAGGCACTGTGGAAAAAATCAGGGAATTAAAGTTTCTCTAGGCTCATGGAAGTTTTGAGATTTAGATAGATCAAAATGTAAACGAATAATACTTGCGAATTATACCGTGCATTAAATAATGAGATTTGCTGTAGAGTGTCCTTTATGATAGTGTTTTCTCTACTAAGCTCTAAAGTTGAAGATTAGAAACGAAAAGGAAGAGAACGTGCATATACCCAAAATGAGGGTATTTTTTCCTGAGCCAAGGGGTTACTCTTTCCAAGTCAGCTGAAAGAGACCCTGTAGAAGATGAGAGAAAATTATCTGGGTACAGAATTCCCACTGGGATGAGTATGACTACAGAGAAATGTAACAGAACATTCTTAAGGATTATGAGATTTAAAAGGATGACTGACCTGAATAAATCCTCCTTTTTTGCATCTCTTAAAAGAAGGGGAAACCTGTAGGTTAGAGCTGGTTTACAGAATGCCTGCCTGCAAGTAGGTGGGTTAGAAAAGCTGGCCTCTGGGTGGGCTCTTTTCAGTCTTGTTTTCATGTAGTATGTTGCCAGTCCTTGTTGATACGATGGAATCAAAAAGAAAGTAGAACTTATTTCTCAGACTAGGTTATTCTCAGGATTTGTTTGTTTTTCCTACACATTTCATTGATCCATTGATACTGAATTAGGGTTAAACATCAAACAGAAAGTAATTCAGTCTGCTTTGAACTACGGTTTTTAGGGAGAGTATTTGACCTGAAGTGAAGGGGAAGATTGAGAATGGGCTGGGGAAAGCACTCCTGATTTTCTGACCATTGCCTGGAATGCTTAATTTTTTTCATGTCCTCTCATTTAACTCTTTTTCTGGTTTCTCTTTAGGTGCATTAATTCCCTTTGGAGCTGTCCTCCATTTCCTGAGAATGGCGCTGTCAAAGAGGGAGCTGGATGAGCTGAAACCGTGGGTGGAGAAGACGGTGAAGAGGGTGCTGGGCTTCTCGGAGCCCACAGTTGTCACAGCAGCGCTGAACTGTGTGGGGAAGGGCATGGACAAGAAGAAGGCCGCGGGTATGTGTGTGCCTTTCTGAAGTTTTTGACTTAGCATATAGGATGAACCCCAAGCACTTTGAACTTTTCTAGAATTCTCTGCTGGGAGTATCTAAAAAAGGTCAGGTCACATTTTATTTTCTCTTGCATTACAGTGGAAATAGTCTAAATGATTTTGCTTTTCTCTCTTATTACTACATTTTCTTAGTATTTGTGACATTTTGAATCTCAGACTGACTTCCTTTGACTACTACAATGAATTCTGTTATATTCACTTAAGAAATAGTCTAATCTCAGATTCAGAGTGACATCTAAACATACAGGAGTCTCTATAAGATAAATTCCAAAAATTAGGGAAGGAGGCCTCCCTGGTGGCACAGGGGCTAAAGTCTCAGCGCTATCAAGCTGTCACCAGCCACTGTGCCATGCGTTTGCTCCCTGGCCGGGGAGCTGACCCTTATGGCACAGCAGACCTCTTTTGTCTCCCCGCTGCACCCCTTAGCAGTGAATTTCAGTAGATCCGCCTCTGTTCCCCACTCTGTCTCTCGTGAATCTCACCCGCCGTACCTCTTGGCCTACACCCCAGTTCTTGTATGCATAAAAAAATAAATCTTAAAAAAAAAATTGAGGGAGAGAGGTTTTCTTCAGGGTAGTCTTCTATAACTTGCTGTTTGGGAAACATTAAGGTGTTTATTCATTCTAAATTTTGAACAGATTGTTATTGCTGTGGTACTTCCTATTCCAAAAATTACAAGAGTGTTATTACCTTATAAAGTAGGGTCACTCTATGTAAGAAAATTTGTAGGAATCCTACAAAGAACTTAAGAAAAGGGGCCTCCCTGGTGGCGCAGCGGTTAAGCGCTGTGCTGTGGAGCTGTCGGCAACAGCAGTGCAAGTTCAACACCCGGCCAGGGACATTCCCACAAGGTGCGGCAGGCCTCTCCTGCCTCGCCCGCTGCTCCCTTCAGTAGTGTATTTCCATCAATCTGCCTGTTCTGCTCCCCATTCTGTCTCTGGTGAACCCTCTCGCCACTCCACGCCTCTGGCCTGTACTCCAACTTGTATGCATAAATAAATAAATCTTTTTAAAAAAAGATACTTTAAAAAAAAAAAAACTTAAGAAAACATTTCCCTACCCTTGGGGATGAAATTCCAGCATTGGTGTGTGCTGTATGCCTCGTATTAGAATAAATACTCTTAACGTTTTCAACCCTACTGCCTCTTTTTTACCTGTCAGACCATCTGAAACCTTTTCTTGATGATTCTACACTTCGATTTGTGGACAAATTGTTTGAGGCTGTGGAAGAAGGCCGGAGCTCTAGGCATTCCAAGTCTAGCAGTGACAGGAGCAGAAAAAGAGAGCTAAAGGTAGGTTGTATTTAACTATCTGATGAGCTCAGAATTGTTTTGTGTGCTAACAAAGTTGCTGAGCTTACCTAGCTCACACTTTGATATTTACTATTAAAATATCTAGTATTCAAGAGAGATACTTAGACATTAATGTAGAGGGGATGAAGTTGCATTATCACCACCTTACAGTGATGGACTGCCTAAGTTCATGGGTTGAAATGTTCCAAGAAAGCAATCAGCAGCTTTGCTCTTTTTCATACACAGTTAGGGGTTTTGGTTCTCTTGTTTCCCTGTCTCCCTGCCTCCCCCCCCTTACTATACCACCTATAAATTGATAGTAGCTCTGAGATTGTATGTTCCAATTTACTCGAGGTCTAGTTGATCGCTTGAGAATGTGATTCCACTGTCAGCTGAGTTGCAGACCTCGTTATTGCTCCTTTTTAGAGGTTTCTCTGCATAGACTTGTAGATGGGATACCTACCGGTAAGGATAGCTGGAGAACCTGCCATTTGCTCTATAGCATGTCGCTGGTCATCTTAAAGGGACCATCATTTTTCGCCTTTGATTCTGTAGCCACTGATTGGTCATGGTCTCTTTTGGTATTTTCAGTGTCAATAGCTGATCTCTGCTTCATTTTTCTCTGTCTCTTTAAAAAAAAAACTTCTCTGGGACTCCATCAATCCTTCCGAAGTAGTTTTAGTATCTTGGCTATCCTATTGCTTTTCTTGATGTGCACAAAGTGAACAAGCCTTGTCTGCTTGGTCTCTGGCTGGCTGCGGAACCAAGAGAAATAGTTTCATGTGCCCTTTGTGTTTAGGCCATTGTAGAGTGATCAGAGGAATGAGAAATAGTTTTTGTCTTAAAGGAATTTAAGGGGTGAGAGCACAGCAAAACAGGCACAAACTCTAAAATCTGAGGATTAGTTTTATATGTATTTTAGGGTTGACTATAGAATTTCAGACTTATGTTGGATTTTGTTCTATTTAAAGGGGAACGCTTGACCCACAGCATACACACATCTGTAGTGTGAGGTTCATGCTGGGCTTGGGCCTGCTGCTGTGCTAAGAGCTGAGGACATCATGGGCATGAGTGACTGCCTTGGGTGGGCTTCATAAAAATGGTTTCTTAAAGGAGGTATCTAGATAGCCTTGGGATATGGGTCCCATTTTGGTCCATTTAAGTCCCCACCCACACAATATATTATGGGAGAGTCCTTTTTCTTGAACTGTAGGAGTTCCAGGAAGTGCTCGCCCCTGGCCGAGGATATGTCCTTGCAAACACGAGCCCTCCTAGTGAAGAGGGGATGTCACCCCAAGCCTGCCACCGGTGTGTACTTTGCTTTTTCCCATTGTCCCTTCCAGTTGGCCACTCTTGGTCCTTTGCAAATGAGTCGACATATTTGAGTTCCCACCGAGTGATAGAGACAGAGTTACTGGGGAGTATTGAGAAGTGAGAAAGCCCCTGTCCTGGAAGAGCATAGACTGTTGTGGGGAGAGCTGCTGACGTGAAGACATAACACTTGGCAAGCAGAATATGAGCAATGTAATTTCACCTAGTGTGAACCAAGCTCTTAAGTGCCCAGCGGCTGTGAAACAAAAGTGTGATCAGAGTGGGCTGAGATTATTCATGAGGAAAACTTCCTGGAGGAGGTGAGTTTTAGGCAGGATTTGGAACTGGGATTGTGGAAAAGTTAAGGGAGATTATTACAAATGTGGGCAGTAGCATTTGCAAAAACTTTGAAATAGGAGCATTTATAGGAACATGGGGATGAACTTGCTTGACTGGAATAGGAGAATGATGAAGTTGGGTGAGATGGTCCATTTGGCAGAGGGTCTAGAAGACTGATTTCTGGCAAGTAGCCCTTTGCAAGATTGCATCATAGTCCCCTGGGAAAAGCAACAACATGCTAGTAGGGACTAGGATGGTTATTCCCTTCTCCCCTGGGCAGGGGATACAAATCTTCTTTCATCTTTGGTTCCCTTAGGAAGTGTTTGGTGATGACTCTGAGATCTCCAAGGAATCATCAGGAGTAAAGAAGCGACGGATACCCCGTTTTGAGGAGGTCGAAGAGGAGCCAGAAGTGATCCCTGGGCCCCCATCAGAGAGCCCCGGCATGCTGACTAAGCTCCAGGTCAGTAAGCAGGGCCCAGAAGCAGTGATCTTTTCAGTGAAAGAAACGAGATGCGTGCGTTCAAATTTATTGTAATCTTACTTAGTGTTTGGTATTGGAGAACTTTTATTTCCTGCTTCATGTTTTCTCATTCCTTGGTTTAATCAGGAGTATTCCATTTCAGGACTATAAAAGTAGCTTTTACGGAGCACCTTGCTTACTTGGCAAGCAAGGTGTATTACATAGACTTCATTGCGTCATTGAGAAAATTAATTAAAATGATCAACACTCAGCTTGATGACAGAAAACTGCAAATGTAATGCAGAGAAGATATAATCTACTTAAATAATTTCAACTTTGCTTGCTTTTGCATGGTAGTATCTGTTTTTAAATGGACACTGTTAAACAGTTTTGATACCACATAAGCAGTAGGTGGGTTTTTTTTTTTAAGATTTATTTTATTTTATTTATGTGTGCAAGAACTGTGGTCTAGGTCCGAATGCGGAGGGTGAGAGAATTCACCAGACAGAGGGGGGAGCAGAACAGGCAGAGTGACTGAAATACACTGCTGAGGGGAGCAGCGGGCGAGACAGAAGAGGTCTGCTTGTGGCATGTGGGAAGCTTCCTGGATGGGGATCGAACTCATGCTATAGTGGCTGCCTATAGGTTCATAGTGCTGAGACTTAAACCCTTGTGCCACCAGGGAGGCCCCCATAGCCTGTCTTTTTAAAAAGAATAATTGTATGCGGGCCTCCCTGATGGCGCAGTGGTTAAGCACTGCGCTGTGGAGCTGTCGGCAGTGGCGACACGAGTTCGACGCCCTGCCCGGGAGATCCCCACATAGCATGGCAGACCTCTCCTGCCTCGCCCGCTGCTCCCCTCAGCAGTATATTTTGGTTGATCTGCCTCTTCTGCTCCCTGCTCTGTCTCTGGTGAACCCTCTCGCCGCCCCACACCTCCGGCCTGTACCCCAGCTTGTAGGCATAAATAAATAAATCTTTAAAAAAAAAAATAATTTTATGGGTTTTGTTAGGAGTGTTGCATTTGTTACTTAAATGCATACAATGTCTCTGTAAGGCAGGTACTATTTTTTAGTCCTTTTAGAGACTTGAATGTTTAGGGCTTCCCTGGTGGCGCAACGGGTTAAGTTGCAGCACTATGAAGCTATCCACAGCCACTGCAGCACGAGTTCAATACCCAGCCAGGGAGCTTCCCACAAGGTGCAGCAGACCTCTCCTGGTTCGCCTGCTTCTCCTCAGCTGTGTATTGTTCTGCTTCCCACTCTATCGCTGGTGAATCCTCTCACCCCGCCACACCTCTGGCCTGCACCACAGCTTGTACGCATAAGTACATATTTTTAAAAAAATAGGGACTTGGATATTTAGAGATGAAATTCCATGTCCAAAGTGATACAGATAGTAACACGAGTTAGGATTCAAATTCAGGTTTCTCTGACTCCAGTCTCAATCATAAAGTTACTTAACATCCTACCTTAGGAATTAATCCTGCCTCACTTTTCTGGTCTATGGTACAGGAAGAATATAATGCTGTTATTTAAAACATGTTTAGGTCTCCAGATCGGAAAGCTCATTGGATTTAGAAACCTATATCAGAGTAATCAAAAAGTTAACTGGTCTTCAATTTTCTCCCCCACTGGAGAGCAGATCAAACAGATGATGGAGGCAGCAACACGGCAAATAGAGGAAAGGAAGAAACAACTAAGCTTCATTAGTCCTCCTACACCTCAGGTATTGTACCCGTGTTACTCTGAAAAGAATCGTTAGCACAAAACTTCTTGCTGGTGTCTCAAATGAGAATCCAGAAGGTGACTACATGTTCTACCCCCACAGTCTAAAACCGTGTGTGTGTGTGTGTGTGTGTGTGTGTGTGTGAGAGAGAGAGAGAGAGAGAGAGAGAGAGAGAGAAAAACTTTGAGAGAGGAAACTAATACTCCTCATTCTGACTACTTTTCTCCTCTTCACAGGCAAAAACCACCTCTTCCTCCCAATCAGAACGACTTCCAATTGGCAACACTATTCAGCCCTCCCAAGCTGCCACTTTCATGAATGATGCCATTGAAAAGGCAAGGAAAGCAGCTGAATTACAAGCCCGTATCCAAGCCCAGCTGGCACTGAAGCCAGGGCTCATTGGCAATGCCAATATGGTGGGCCTGGCCAATCTCCATGCCATGGGCATTGCTCCCCCGTGAGTATCTATTTTACAGAACCCCTTGTCATTTCTGAAGCTTGAGAACAATTTATACCTTTGAATGTTATTAATCTGCATCTTCCAAGAAACCTGAAGCATTTCTTAGATCACTTCATATTTCTTACATGTGACCAAGAAGTACGATTTGAATGTATTCTTGGCTTCCTTGTTGTAGAACTTGCTACCCTTTTACAATTGGCAGAACAGAGGATAAGATTATATACCTTATACTGGACCTGGGACTAAAACCAGGTCTCCTAATATTAAATCATGTTAAGTGGGGCCAGATCTGAGCGTTCTCTACAGATGGGTGAAAGATAATAGACTTTAATTTTAGCATTTATGGTTGTTTTGGCATCTCATGTTTGACTCGAGAATTCAGGGATAAACAAAGATAAGATCACACATTTTCTCATTGTAATTTAAGATTTTATTGAATTAGATCGTAGTCTGATTTTAAATATCCAGTTTGATGTTTTCAATCAGGATATTACTGGCTAATGACATTGTGTTCCCCAGAATTAACCTAGTTGTCTTTGTCCGCCTCTGATATGTTTTCTGGGTTTTCTTTGTTTCATATGGAATTTGTTTCTTTCTGGGCTTTTACAGGAAGGTGGAATTAAAAGATCAGACTAAACCTACACCACTGATCCTCGATGAGCAAGGCCGCACTGTGGATGCGACAGGCAAGGAGATCGAGCTGACACACCGCATGCCCACTCTGAAGGCCAATATCCGTGCTGTGAAGAGAGAGCAGTTTAAGCAACAGCTAAAAGAAAAGCCATCAGAAGACATGGAATCTAACACTTTCTTTGACCCCCGAGTCTCAATTGCCCCTTCTCAGCGCCAGAGACGTACTTTTAAATTCCACGACAAGGGCAAATTTGAGAAGATTGCCCAGCGTTTACGGACAAAGGTATCTGGCTTAGAATACAATCTAGAACCTCAAAGAAATTTAGAAGCTGACAGAAAGGAAATTGAATACAGTCCTAAAATACAATCAGCAATGAATGATTTTTAAATACTGTATTCCTGGAATATTTGATGATTTTTTTTTAAAAGATTCATTTTTATTTATGCATACAAGGACTGGAGTGTAGGCCACAGGCAGGAGGGTGAGAGGGTTCACCAGAGACAGAGTGGGGAGCAGAACAGGCAGATCTACTGAAGTACACTGCTAAGGGGAGCAGCGGGGAGACAGGAGAGGTCTGCTGCGCCCTGTGGGAAGCTCCCTGGCCGGGGATTGCACTCACGCTACAGTGGCTGGTGATAGCTTGATAAGTGTTGAGACTATAACCCCTGTGCCACCAGGGAGGCCCTGGAATACTTCATTTTTAGCTAATTTATTTTTCAGCTATAGTCTGTTTAGATAAAAATGAAATTTTCAACCTTTTCCATGTACAACTTAGAGTAGAGAGGAACAATTTAGAATCTTGGGGTAACAAGAAAAGCTAATCTGGTGTTAAAATTTACTGCTAACAATCCACACACCTGGAGAATCGAACTGATTGTATTGTTAATGACTTTTGCCATCTCATTTTCATCCTGAGGGCCTCATAAAATGCTATTTGTGCATATTTACTGCAAGCACACTGGCATGAGTGGATAGTGATGAGGGTGAGGTGTGTGTAAGTTAACTAAGTAAAGATTAACTAAAACAAGCTCTTTTTCTGAAATGCGCAGAAATTAAGGACTCATCGCATTAGATGTAAAGAGTTCAAGAGAGTATTTCAAAATTTGGGATTCTATCACCTTTCTTTTTTCTGTATTTCTTACTTTCCTCTCTTTGTTAATCTTGTCTTTAGGCTCAATTGGAGAAGCTGCAGGCAGAGATCTCACAGGCCGCTAGAAAAACAGGCATCCATACCTCAACTAGGCTCGCCCTCATTGCTCCTAAGAAGGAATTAAAGGAAGGAGATATCCCTGAAATTGAGTGGTGGGACTCTTTCATCATCCCCAATGGCTTTGACCTGTGAGTTTGTTAGTTAATATTTATTTATTTGTTTTTTAAGATTTATTTATTTATGCATACAAGCTGGGGTGTAGGCCAGAGGTGGTGGGGGGAGGGCGGTGGGTGTGAGAGGTTCACCAGAGACAGAGTGGGGAGCAGAACAGGCAGATTGACTGAAGTACACTGGTGAGGGGAGCAGTGGGCGAGGCAGGAGAGGTCTGCTGTGTCATGTGGGAAGCTCCCTGGCCAGGGATCGAACTCATGCTGCAGTGACTCTGGATAGCTTCATAGTGCTGTGCTTAACCTGTTGTGCCACTGGGGAGGCCCCTTTTTATTTTTAAAGGTGAAATGATACTTTATTTTTTTTAAAGATTTATATATTTATGCGTACAAGAGCTGGGGTGTAGGCCAGAGTGTGGGGGTGGGAGGGTGAGAGGATTCCCCAGAGACAGAGTGGGGAGCAGAACAGGCAGATCCACTGAAATTCACTGCTGAGGGGAGCAGCAGGGAGATAGGAGAGGTCTGCTGCGCCATGTGGGTCAACTCCCTGGCCGGGGATCCAACTTGTGCTGCAGTGGCTGCAGAGAGTTTCATAGTGCTGTGACTTAACCCCTTGCGCCACCAGGGAGGCTCAGTTAATATCTTTTAATAACATTAAAGTTTAGTGGAATAGACAGTACTAAGCTTTAAGTAAAAATTTGAAATCCAAGGGAAATAAATAATCATACACAATCTCATATATATTTGTAAGGGATATATTATTGGGTTATTTTTAGGTTTTTTCTTGAGTTAATGTTGGAGAAAAAGGCACAAATAATCAAGGTGCTAGAGAAGTGTTTCCCATTGGAGCTGTGTGATGATAGGCATGTTCGCTGTAGTGTCTGAGACAGCAGCCACTGTCTACCTGTGAATATAGAGTACTTAAAAATTAAATTTTCTGTTTCACATTACTTGTTTTTCAGTTATTTATTAATTATATTCTTTTGTTACTTATGATCTGTGTTTACGTTTCTTGAAGACCCAGTTCTAGAATAGAGTAAGGTTTCTTAATTGGTGGTGGAGAGAATGGTAAATAAAGCATATTAGAGACATTTAGACAGTTTTCACTGTGTCCCATCACTCTGTCACGTAGCGTCAGGACACTGTTTGGTCTATCTTTATCCCCCTTTGTTAACCACTGACCCAGTTTATCCTTACGAGCGAATGTAATATCCTTCAGGAGTGAGGGTAGGAAAAAATGTTGTGGTGACTGGTGTAGAGAGTGTGTCTAAACCTTAGTGGAGCCCAGTTTCTCATTTTGAAAAATTATGTGTAATACATATAATAGATAGGCAAATACAGAAAAGTGATAGGCTGCATTACGGAGCATGGGTTTTATTTTTTGTTTTTGTTTTTTTTCATTTTGTCTCTGACATTTTCTATTGGCATCCTCTCTACCCACATATCTTGTTTTTCCTTCTTCCTCCAATTTTAGTGCAGAGGAACATCCCAAAAGAGAAGATTATTTTGGAATCACAAATCTTGTTGAACATCCAGCCCAGCTCAACCCTCCAGGTAATGTAGGGATTGTTCCAGCAGGGCTCGTGAGAAGCATTCGCGAGTGGCTTATGTGACAGGGGACATGCTCGCTGCGTTGTCTGGGACAGCTGCCCTGTTAGCGTGTGATTGCAGAGCGCTTGACTGCTGAGTGCGGCTGGACACGGGTTCCACCGGTGCCACTGAGGGGCTGGGTTTATTTGTTTGCTTTTAATTAATTTGAAGTGGACACCCAGCTGGAGCTACAGCGTTAGACGGCGCAGCTCTGAAGCCTGGGTCCTGAGCGGAGACTGCGGCAGGCTGGCTCGCCCGCGGCGCCGACCCCCAGATCCGGGCTGCACCCTCCGTGCACCTCCGGCCCTTCATCAGTCTTCTTTGTCTTCAGCCTTTTCTGCTTTGTGTTTTTTGTGTCATAGCCTTGGTTCGGAACCCTTGTTCAGTAAGACAAGAAAGGTTTTAATTGTGGTTGTTTTATTAGGAGGAATACATAGGGTAAATTACTTGAAATACAGAATTTCCTCATTTGTACAAATAATGTTAACTGATACCTTCAAGATTTTTATGGTTCATAAAAGATTTGATCACATGAGTCAGATTTGGGGTGAATAGTGGAGTTAAGAGCTCAGTTGGTAAATTGAGGAGTAAGTTTAGAAAAATACACTGGGACCTTGAGAGAACACAAGGTATAGAAATTACTGACTTTTACTTAATTCTACTTCGCTGGCTTCAGTGTGAATCACTAGAAGGATAAGTGGGGGCACAGGGTGGTGTGTGTGTGTGCAAAGTTGAGTAAACGTGCTTTGAGAATCCAGGGGATTTTTCCCAGTGCCTGAAGGTCTAAAATTATAAATTTTATCATCAATGTCAGTGGCTTTCAAATTGAATTCCACAGAAACTTTGATGCTCAAGAGGTGGGATCTAAATGGGATTCTAGATGCCTGCTCTTTACCTCAAATCCTCACATTGAACCAAAGGAGCTCTAATTTTGTTTCATTGATTGCCACATTTCAGTTGATTAAAGGGTTCAACTGCTTAAAGAAAAACAAGTTAGAACACTACTCATGAAAGATAAGAATACTTTTTTAAAAAATTAACCATGTCGTAACTATCGTAATCTAAGAGTCACTGTCATAGTCTTGTCTATCATAACCTAAAAATCATGTTCAACATCCGACTAAAGTCCTTTTACTGTAAGCCGTATGCACCCAAGTTCCTCTCGTAGTCTTATTGCTTTGGTACATTCATTTCTCTCCCGGACAGTTGACAATGACACACCAGTCACTCTGGGAGTCTATCTGACCAAGAAGGAACAGAAGAAACTTCGAAGGCAAACGAGGAGGGAAGCACAGAAGGAACTACAAGAGAAAGTCAGGCTGGGTCTAATGCCTCCTCCAGAACCCAAAGGTATATATATCTTGGAGTCAAGGAAGAAGTGGTGTCAGGTTTATCTCTGCAACTCTGTAGTATCTTAAGCATCTCAATATTTCAGTGCTTTCTGTTTCTAAGAATCATTCAGTGGTTTTTGTCATTTTCTGAATTTCTACTGTTTTCTCTTATGAAGGTAGTCATTGCAGTATTGCATGGTGTTAGGTATATAATTCTTAATATATATATATTTTAAAGATTTATTCATTTATGCATACAAGAGCTAGGGCAGAGGTATGGAGGTGGTTATGACAGGATTCACCAGAGACAAAGTGGGGAGCAGAACAGGCAGATTGACTGAAACACACTGCTGAGGGGAGCAGCGGGCGAGCAGAAGAGGTCTGCGCCATGTGGGAAGCTCCCTGGCCAGGGATCGAACTCATGCTGCAGTGGCTGCGGACAGCTTCATAGTGCTGAGACTTAACCCCTGCGCCACCAGGGAGGCCCTAATTCTTAATATTTCAACAATGGAACCACAGTTTAAAAATCACTCCTGTTGTTTCCATTATTCAGTGAGATTTTTAGTGAGCTTTGTTTGGTATAGGATCTTTCACTAAATGCTATGATCAGCGTGAAAAATACCAAGAAATTAAGTTCCTTGTCTTTCATAAATTTTCAACCCTTGTACGTACATAAAACTAATTGACCTTTCACAAATACTGAGTTAATTGGATGAACTTTTCAAGGTAGGAGTTTTTTGAGGAAGTGAGTTTTTAGCAGAGATTTGAAATAAATAATCGTTGTGAACTGGGAGAAGTGACAGGTTTCCCAGCTGGATACGTGACTCAGGAAATTGATTTCTGTCCCCCCTGCAGTGAGAATTTCAAATTTGATGCGAGTATTAGGAACAGAAGCTGTTCAAGACCCCACGAAGGTAGAAGCCCATGTCAGAGCTCAGATGGCAAAAAGACAGAAGTAAGTGCCATGGGAGGGGGCGGGCACCCAGGGCGAGCACCTTTTCCAAACTCTTGTGGGGGATCCACGTTTGGGGGTGGGGGGAGAGTCCTCCGTTGCTCTCTCTTTCCCTCAGCCCTGCCTCTGATCTTCAATGCCTTTCTCACTTGTGGATGTCCTTCCTGTCACGACAGAGCGCATGAAGAGGCCAACGCTGCCCGAAAACTTACAGCAGAACAGAGAAAGGTCAAGAAAATTAAAAAGCTTAAAGAAGACATTTCACAGGGGGTACACATATCTGTATATAGGTAGGTGTCCAAATTGGGTAGCTTATCTCTTCGAAATACTAAGACATTTTCCAGGTGCTTGAGGCAGAATTACTGTGATCTAAAAACACACCTGACGTCAGTCCCTGTTCTCTTTTAATGCCCCTTATGTGACTCAGGAGCTAGTAAATCTTAGAGTAGTGAGGCTTGAGCTTTGTTCTCTCTGAAGTCTTAGTGGCCAATATAAGTCTAAAGAATGATGAGTGAATGATGAATGAATGAATATGCTTGCTTAGGCCAAGATGTGAACTAAGATCATTCATCATTTGTAAAGCGTAAGAGATCATTCTATTTCTCCAGGAAAGACTGAAAATTTCTCTCTTTAGCAATTATATCCTTAGCTTGATGTATTTTAGAAATCCTTTTATTCCCACTTCAAAATGCACTTTATACATGGTAAATATTTTCTACATTCGGGTCGATTTGACATTTATTTTCATTTTACTCTTTTATGTTGAATGCATGTGTTTCTTTTTTTTAATGTGTTCATATTTAGTAACTAGTCCTTTATTATAAAAGTGGTACATTATTATAAAAGTAGTAAATGCTTATTGAGATTTTCCTAAATTGTAACAATACAGAAGAGCGCACACTGAGAAAAATTCCTTCATATTACTGACCCCTCAGGCCTGCTCATAGGTAATTGCTGCTACCAGTGTTCATGTAGTCATTTCTTTTTTTTTTAAATTTATTTATTTATGCGTAGAAGAACTAGGGTGTAGGCCAGAGGTGCGAGGGGTGAGAGGAGTCACCAGAGACAGAGTGGGGAGCAGAGCACATGGATCCACTGAAATCCACTGCTGAGGGGAGCAGCAGAGAGACAGGAGAGGTCTGCTGCACCGTGTGGGTCAGCTCCCTGGCCGGGAATCGAACTCAGGCCACAGAGGTGTTAGTTAGCGTGATAGCGCTGAGACTTAACCCCTGGAGGCCCCGGTGTCCATGTATTCTTTCAGAAAATATTCATGCATAACATTATGACTACTTTCCATTATAAGCATCTAGTGGGCAAAGCATCTGTCAAGAACAGTTCCTTATGAATATTTTGGGACAATGGTAAATACCTCTCCTTCATTGTTTTATTTTTTTTTTAAAGATTTATTTATTTATGCTACAGGAGCTGGGGTGCAGGCCAGAGGTGGGGTGGTGGTGGTGAGACGATTTACCAGAGACAGAGTGGGGAGCAGAACAGGCGAGACATGAGAGGTCTGCTGCGTCATGTTGGACGCTCCCTGGCCAGGGTTTGAACTCATGCTGCAGTGGCTGCGGACAGCTTCCTAGTGCTGAGACTTAACCCCTGCGCCACCAGGGAGACCCACCTTTCCTTCATTCTTAGAGTAGATTTTGATTGCCTGCTCTTTGTGGTGCGGTGTATACTTAACACACTTAGTACTTCAGATACTTGGAAAGGAGGTATTAGATGGTGGAAATAATTCTACACTCATAAACTCTACCTTTGAGCAGTAGTATATTTGCTTGCCCAAGGCCTTTGTTTTAGCGAGAAAAGCATATTGGATCCATCTGTTTGTTTGCCATTCCATCCAGGCAGCTGCTGATGCTAAAATGAAAGCCATAACTAAACTTTCCCTTCTCCAGAGTTCGAAATTTGAGCAACCCAGCCAAGAAGTTCAAGATTGAGGCCAATGCGGGGCAGCTGTACCTGACAGGGGTGGTGGTACTGCACAAGGATGTCAACGTGGTAGTAGTGGAAGGGGGTGAGTCTGAAAAAATGAGGGAGTCTGTCCCCAGGTAACCCTAGGCTTTGAAGTATTAGCATGGTGGGGAGAAAGAGGAAACGATAGTATGTCAGAGCCACTATGTTTAATGTCCTTGGTTCCTACATTCATTGGCACAGAAGGACCTAAGTTGTGGTTCCTGGGATTGCTTCAGCTACCACATGAATGTCTGACATTAAATGAGCTCAGAGGTTCTTTCTGTCCCATCATCTTCACAGCTATGGCAAAATTCTCCTTCTCTGTTTCCAGGCCCCAAGGCCCAGAAGAAATTTAAGCGACTTATGCTGCATCGGATAAAGTGGGATGAACAGACATCCAACACAAAGGGAGATGGTGAATGGGGGTTAGCAGGGACCAAGTGGGAGGCTGGGATGGGACTTTAGTTATCAATATGTTTCCTCACTCTGACAAGCTTGCTGACACTAGGTAAAGCTCAGCAACTTTAGAAAGACCTGTTTGAACCATGTGCATGCCGAATGCTGATGCGATATTTACTGTGTGGTCCTATACGTGAGCGGTGATTAATCTCTGCCTGTTCTTCAAGACCTTTCTACCAGCTGGTTTCCCTGTTCTTCCCAGATCTGGATACCAGTGATAGGAGTATATTTAGTTTGTGAAAACACAGGAAGTTCTATGTATCTATGCATTGCTTCAATAAAAGATTGTTTAAAGCACTGAAGACCAAAAAAGATAGCAGATCAGAAACGGTTCGCTTTGTTCAAGAAAATGACTTTGCAATTAGTTGTCCAACTTTGCCTTAGCTACACAATAATATATATGAAAATTATATTATTTATATATAGGTAAATATTACATATGTACATGTAATATTTGACATTCTTCTGGCCATGATTCTTCCAACAATACTCATGTTTCCCTTCTTTAAGACCCTGGTTACCATTTAACATCTGCAGAGTTACTAAGTTTTTCCTAACTTTGACCCTCTACACTTTTACCCTTAAAGTACTTTTGTACCTTGAAGTACGCTTTTGACTATAATCAACCTATACTTTCTTTTGTTTTGGAAGTGTTCTAAGATGTCTCCATTGGTATCCCTGCATTCCTTCTCCACTATAGCAAACGTTTCTTGAGAAGACGCCAGCTTGTGGGTCCCTGAAGCCTCGCTCTCAGTGCCTAGGACAAATTTTTGTTGGTTGTTTATCTCTCACTCCTTGTTCCTAGTATACCTGGCACAGCCCTTGACTCATAGTATATACTCAGGAAGTGTTTATACAGTTAACACTTTGTGTGCCGGTGCCCTTTAACTTTACCAGCCCTTGGGGCCGGCCGTTTTCTGTGCCACCGCATGAATGGTATAAGCAGTCAATAAAACACACACATCTCCTGAACTACTGGATATTAAAAAAAACTGTAATATCTCATAAAACACCTTACACTTTCACCAAAACAATGTGCAAAGCTGCTAGACTGAGTACGATCAAAGAAATAGCTCCTAATAGTTCCAGATAAATCCACCGTGGCGTGAAAACCGGAGACTAGATGAACATGTATTAATACGTGAGCGGCCACCTGATACTGGTGACAAAAAACACGTACTAATACGTGAGTGGACCACAAAGTGTTAACTAATATCCCTACCTGTTTGGAGCTTCCAGTCTAATATGGGGCAAATAAGTAGTAACAGAAGACTTTGGATCCCAATACATGGGGGAGGGGAGTAATACTTAAAAACATTTAGATAGACTTGAGTAATGTCTGTTTTGGTCTCAAGTCTAGAGCAAGATTTTAGCTGTATTATCTCTTCCAGATGATGAGGAATCTGATGAGGAAGCTGTGAAGAAGACCAACAAATGTGTACTGGTCTGGGAGGTAGGTGACCTTGGTGAAACACTGACCAGAACTTCAGTTAATTTCTGACTGTTCATAGTATGCAAGTGGGACTGTAGAATGGTGGAAACTAAATAGTGACTGAGCCCTTAATGATGGTTCTTCTTGGAATTCATTGTTAAAGGTTTGGCAGCAAATTCTTCCTTATTATTTTATATCATTAAGCCAATGAGTTTATAATATATGCCACCTGGGAAACCGAGTCTGGCCCTGCCACGGCAAGGATACAGATGCCCAAATGAGTTATTTGGGGGAGAAGGATTGTTGAGAGATGTTTCTTTGTGAGTGTGCTGAAGGAAGTACTAGACTCAAGACTGAAAAGTCAGGAGTTGGGTAGTACCACCTGCTAACTGCAGCTGGGCAGGACAGTGAGCGTGAAATACTGTTGCTTTATCTACAATGTGTAGATACTATTTTCCCTTCCTATTTCAATTTTTATTTTTTGAGACTCTAACTTGATTATTATGTAACAGTGCTTTGTGAAATGTGACTACCTCTCTTCAAGTGGAACCTTTCGATGGTTAAACAATTCTGTCTATTTTCATTGAAGTGTCATTGCTTTATAACATGACTTAAGTTTCACACTTACAGCATTATAATTCAGCACCCACGTACCCTGCGTCATGAGCACCACCGGAAGTCTAGTTTCCATCCTCCACTATATCACTAGCCCTCCCTCCTGTTCGCCCACCCTGCTGATCCAACGCTTTGGTTCCAAAGATGATCTTAGTAAACCAGTGTTAGCTCTGAGGAATGAATAAATATTCTTCTCCAGACCAATATGTGAATTAGGAGTCATTTATGCTTTGTGAAGCGTAGAATAATCATCCTGTTTCTCCCGGAAGGAGTGATGGTTTCTTTCCAGTAATTTGATCCTACCTGATGTATTGTAGTAATTTTAGTCCCACGCCAACAAGCAGTTTTTACATTGTGAAAATTTTTTTTTTTTTAAAGATTTATTTTTTATTTATACATACAAGCTGGGGCACAGGCCAGAGGCGTGGGGCGGCGAGAGGGTTCACCAGAGACAGAGCGGGTAGCAGAACAGGCAGATCGGAAATACACTGCTGAGGGGAGCAGCGGGCGAGGCAGGAGAGGTCTGCCGCACCATGTGGGATTCTCCCCGGCCGGGCGTCGAACTCGCATCGCTGCTGCCAACAGCTCCACAGCGCAGCGCTTAACCGCTGCGCCACCGGGGAGGCCCACATTGTGAAAATTTTTTACTTTTGTGTTGTTTTGATGCCTTTGACTTATTTATTTATGCATACAATAAATGGGGTGTAGGCCAGAGGTGTGGAGGGTGAGAGGATTCACCAGAGACAGAGTGGGGAGCAGAACAGGCGGATCCACTGAAATCCACTGCTGAGGGGAGCAGTGGGCGAGACAGGAGAGGTCTGCTGCACCCTGTGGGTCAGCTCCTTGGCCGGGGAGCAAACTCATGTTGCAGTGGCTGGTGATAGCTTGATAGCACGGAGACTAACCCCTGCATCACCAGGGAGGCCCTTGAGGCCTTCATTTTATTCTTTCACATTGAGTACATGTCTGTCTTCTGTTGTTTAAATATGCTTATATTTAGCAACTAGTTGTTACTATAAAAATAGTACATCATTACAAAGTAGTGAATGCTTGTTAAAATAAATCCTAACACTATAGGCAGCACTTACTGAAAGAGTGTCTTTCTGATTCCCTTATCCTTTAAGACCACTCTTTTCTGTTAAGTGATATTCTTGTGTTTCTGTCTGATGTCAGACTCCTCCAATTTATGCACATAAATTAGGTCATAATAACTCTAATGCCTGTTTCTCTACCTCATAGCTCTCCACTTGCCTATTTACTATCCCAGCCCATTCAGTTCTTCCAAATTTTTTTCCATTTATCTCTAAGAGCCCTCAGGAGTTATATGTGATTCAGAAGCAAAGCAGGTTCAGCTCTGGCCTTCTATTGGAATCTGAGCCCTGAGAGCCTCTTGAGGTAGCACTTTTGTAACTCTCCCTGCTGCTGGTGCCATGGTGAGGCTGCAGCCTGCCTAATCCTGTGTCTCAGTGTGCTCCACAGGTAGCCCTCCTGTCCCGACTCTCTGCCCTCATCCCTGCATTCTTCATCCCTGGACTGCAAAGCTTCCTCTTACATACAGGGTCTCACTAATGAGAGCTTTGTGAAAAGAATCCTTTCAGCACCTCAGTTCTTTACTCCCTTCTCCTTAAAGCTTGCGATCTAGTAGTCCTTGAGTTCTGGTGGAAGAGAAGTTTGTCTCAGCATACCTCCCTGATTTGTTCTCTCTCAGGCAACCAGCACACAAAACTCCTCAGGCTTCGGTCAAAAAAACAGACTGTAAATTCATTGAAAACTCACAAAAAATATCCAAGGGTGTGGAAGTTAGAATTGCTTTTACTATAATAAAATCGCATTAAGCGAGGCACGTTGTTTCACAGGTGTCATTAGGTTCTATGAAATAATCAGGCCTATTAAAATTAGAAATTGCACTGTGTTTACTTCAGATTTTATATCCTTCCCAGGGTACGGCCAAAGACCGGAGCTTTGGAGACATGAAGTTCAAACAGTGCCCTACAGAGAACATGGCTCGTGAACATTTCAAAAAGCACGGGGCTGAACACTACTGGGACCTTGCACTGAGCGAATCTGTGCTCGAGTGCTCTGACTGAGACTACTGCAAGCCCGGGCCTCTCCCCGCCTCTGTCTCCCCAGTCCTCTCCTCCCCCCAGCCCGTTTGTGTGTGTGATCTCAGAACTGTGCCAGGCCGACACCAAGACGAGACGGGGCTCCCTGCTCCCTCCCCCGTCAGCCTGCGCTGCCCTTGATTCCCCTAATGTGCATATGATTAAAGAGTTATTTTTAAACTTGGGATGCTAATTTTCACATAGCAGAAGTATCGGAGTTTGATCTTTTCTCCAGATTTAGTGCAATTGTTGTGGAAAATGAAAATTTTGTCATTGATATTTATATATATGTAAATGAATGAATGTGTGGATGGATGAATGGAGAGGTATTTTTGAGGTCCGGAAAGTTCTGACCTGATTTGGAGCAAAAGCGGTCAGAGGAAACTGGAAGATGTATTAAGTGGGTAAAGAAGGTGGGAACAAATATGTATTCATCTGGTAAACCTTCGTAAGCTGGAGTCAGGAGGTAAACTGATGACATCTGGTCTTGGCTGAGTAGCTTTAACAGGAAATTAACTCCTCAGAAGAGAGTGTTGTAGGTGAAGTGCACACACCCAAGGAGGATGTTAATGAGTTAGTTTATAAAGTGGAATAGGATTAGGTATTTAACCTATTTCCTCTTCACTAATTAAAAAAAAATTCCTTTTCTAACTGTGTAGTTTTTTGTTTTTCTAAGAACCTGACTAGATGTAGTTCTGATTTAGCATTCAGCATTTCTGGTTTGATTTTAGGAGTATTTAGGTCAGAATGAATACCTGTGGACATCCAGAATTCTGCTATCTATCCTGCCATTTCTGTGTCCTGTTGATGTATTGGAAGTGGCTCAAACACAGGAGCCCTTTGAACTCCTGTGACTCCTGCTTGGCGCTTTCTAAAGAGTGATGGAGAAGGTGTGCTTGACACGTTAAGACGTTCTATGTTACAACAACCCTATTTTAAGAGTTTGAGGCCCTAGTCAGTGAAAGATTAGGAAGTACTAGGATAAAAGGTGGAAACAAAGGACCTTCAGGAAAAATTAGTACAATCTTCCCTTTTCTAGATAGGAGCAAACTAGAACTCAGATATTGAGGCTAATTTCCTGGAGCAGGATAAAATCTGAAAACAGCTTGTCAGGACTTAGCAATGAAGATTCTGGGTGCTTGCTAGCATTCATCCTGTGTCTATGAGACTTGGGAGCTACATGATTGAGGTTTTTGTATTCCTTGATTTAAGCTAACCTGGGGTGAAGCTCCACTTATAAATGACTGCTTTTATTAAAGGATTTATCACAAATGTGTGAAGTTTATATACAACTTTAAAAATGTATTACATGAGGAGTATAATACACTGTTGTAAAATACCTACAATGAAACTCAGCCTTGTCGTAGGTAAGTCTCATTTTCCTCTGCCTGAAAGGGGCTTTTTTTTGACTTAGTGCCGCCTCTATCAGGACCAGGGAGGGAGCTGAAAGCTTAGAGTGAATAATTTGTCCCAAAGTTATTAGTAACTAGTAGCTAGTAAAGCTGGTAATTAGTGGAGCTTATTTTGAACTCAGATTTGTTGAGCACAAATCCAGCCCCTACATAGGCTGTTTCATTTGTGAAATGAGGTGGTAGGGATAGATGTGATCTTTCAAATGGACACTTCTCACTTGGGGTGCTGTCTGCACTTAAAACACTGAACTTAAGTAATGTCTTTCATAATGTGTTTCAAATCATGTAAAATTAGTTAACAGTGGTTATTTTTCTTCTACAGTCTGGAATTTTAAAAATAACTTAGAATTTACAATGGAGAATAAATTGAGATGATCAAGGTAGATAATAGCTTCTTCATTTAAAAAGAAAGTGAATGTAAAGTAATTAGACTGGTTTTTCCTGTATATGGCTTGCCTTAATGAATTTCCAGAAATAACTTCTGCTTTGGAATCACTGGAATGAGGTGTTCAATTTTTTTGGATAAGACAATTCAGTAATACCATTTAGCAATACGCAGTTGTCAAAGTGCTTTTGCATGTTACTCAACATAATATTCCTGAAGATAAAGAGATAAAAATAATTTCATTGCAGGCAGAAAATGGTACTGTACAAAAGAAATTCCATTCACTTGGAATAAATCAGAGACGCTTGCTTGAAAGGCAACTGAAGATAACTCTTGAGAGAGGGATAGAATTTTTAGAGATAACGGCATAAACAGAAAGTTACAGGATACATTTAAGTTAAAAGAACAGCTTGGAGCCCAAGGAACCATAGAGGGAAGGCATATGAAATAATACTGGAGAGTTAGATTGGAACCAATATGGAGGATATTAAAAGTCAGGGCTTTAACTAGGTAGGTGACAAGTGTTTGATTGAGAACTGGATTAACCTGGTAATGGTGTATAAGCTGAAGAGGAGGACGGAATCTGGCTGTGATGTTTCTGATATAGTTTACTAAAATGGTAAGCGCCTCAAGTAGAAGACAAGGGAATGAGATGGGAATTAACACGAGATTTCTAGGCAGCCTAGGATTTGGTAACTAGATGGAAGGGATAGAATCAGAAAACTAGAATTTCCAACGTTAATAATTTTTTAAAAATATTTATGCGTACAAGAGTTGGGGTGTAGGCCAGAGGTGCGTGGGGGTGGGGGCAAGGGGATTCACCAGAGGCTCTGTGGGGAGCAGAACAGGTGGAGCCACTGAAATACACTGCTGAGGGGAGCAGGAGGGAGACAGGAGAGGTCTGCTGTGCCATGTGAGAAGCTCCCTGGCAGGGGATCGAACTCATGCTGCAGTGGCTGTGGATAGCTTCATAGTGCTGAGAAAACCCCGTTGTACCACCAGGGAGGCTCTATATTAATCATTTTTTAATTTGAAGATTGCCTTTTTGTCATTCTTAACTGCATCATGTAAATTTCATGTTACCCTTGTATAAGAGCACAGACAAATGTGTAGTATACAAACAGATTTACTAAAAACATCATGGGGGTTGGCGGGATTAGGAAAACTATCTAAAAAGGATCTTTGGAGGTAATGTTGATGGAAAAAAGGCTGAAACCCATTGTTTTGGTAATGTAAGTCAAAAACCTTGGTGTCATACTTGATTCATTTGTTTTTCTCCCACTTTAGGTCCATGACCAGTTCTCCTATCTATATCTTCAAAATATGTCCAGTTGTACACCACGTCTCATATTTTTTGCTATGGCTCTAGTACAAGCCACCATCACTTCTTGTCTGCATTGTTCTAATAGCCTTCTTAACCGGTAACTCTGAAGTCTACATCAACCACCATGTCTTTAAAGATCACCATGTAAGTGTTCTGTTTAAAACTTCTCTGCTTTAAAAAGCTCCCATCCTGGAGTTACAAGTCAGTCCTCACTGTGACCTGCTAGGTCCTAAATGAACTCTCCTCTCTCGTCTCAGACGTCATATTCTACCATTTATCCCCTTTCACTCTTCTATCACTGGCCTCTTCTCCCTTCAATATGCCAAGACATTCCTTTCTGACGACCTCTGCATTTGCTGTTCCTTCTGCCAGCATGTTCCCCGACCCCCACCCCCCTTTGGGTACCTTGTCCTCAACATTCAGATCTCAAGTTTCAATTACTTCCAGAAGCCTTCAAGGGTCTCCAGGTGACCATTCCCGTTCTTATTCAGAAACACACGCGCGCGTACCCACACACACACACACACGCACCCACACGTGGGGCCCTTCTTCCCTTCCGCAGCTTCATGCTTCTTCACATAAATTACAGCTCCCTAACATATATTCGTTTGTTGTCTCCTGCCACAAAGCGCCAGAAGGAAAGGATTTTTGTCCCTTTTGCTGTTATTCCCAACATCCAGAACAGTACTTGGCCCAGATGTGCAACACATTTTTGTTGAATTAACGGACTAGGTATGAGCTTGACAAACAGGTTCTCTGCTTCAAGCAATGTGCGTTTATGGGCGAGAAGGGAAAGGAGTAGATTCCACTGGTTGCATGCGTTCAGTGGGACGCAGGAGCCTCAACATTTGCCTGGATGATTTAGAACAGGCAGATAGGGCAAACGCTGAAAATAGGCTGGACTAACACCTGTGGCAGGAATCTACGGTTCTTGCAGTCTATAAAGCGTCACGCCACTGAGAGCCTGCAGGCTAGCCGACGAGGTGAGTTACAGCTTGCCGTTACTTCCTCCCTCGTCTCAGAACCTCAACGCTGGCATTGCCATCTCACTTCACTTACTTCCTCTTCCTCGAATCCAAAGGAGCGGGCGGCCGCGAGGGGAAGCGCCCAAAGGGGAGTGAAAACACTGCGCGGTCCGCGAGTCTGCGCGGTGAATGGTTCGCGAGGGCCGCGCATGCGCAGCTGCGAGGCCGTGCAAGATGGCTGCCGGCCACCGGGCCGCACGTCGGTGCCCCGCGGAGTGAGCGGCGGCGGCGGCGGCCGCCAGGGCGTAACAGTGGCCACCGAGCGGCGGGAACTCCCGGGCCCCGCGGTGTGACCCGGCCCGACCCCCGGGGAGCACAAGGCGGGGCGGAGCCGTGAGGTCCCGCCCCCTGCCCCCCGGTTTTCCTCCCAGCCCGCTACACGCCGGCCTGTTGCGCAGGCGCACAAACCTGCGGAGCGCACCTCGAGCCTCGGGGCCTGCGGGCCTGCGCGCGCTTCCCGGCCCGCGCCCGTGATTGGCCGCCGCGCCGCCGCGCCGCCGCCCTCCGCGCTCCGGGCCGCGGAGGAAGCGGGGGGCGGGGCCGGGGGGGCGCGTGCGCGCTGCTGTTGCTGCCCCTCTGCTGCTATTGCGTTGCAAAAAAATCCCGACTAGGTAGCCCGGGGCCTTTTCTGAGCTAAGGACCTCCAGGAGAAAGCGAGGCTCTCCGGCGGGCGGGGCGCCGGGCGTCCATGCGAGGGCAGAGCCCGCCTTCCAGCGCGGGCCGGGCGGGCAGGGGCTGGCGTGGGGCCGAGTGTACGTGAGCCCGTTCGTCTCGGGCCAGGCGTCGGGCGGCTTCGAGGGGCGTACTCCGCCGTGCGCACTGACCGGTTTAAACACACACCAGCGCGGCGCCGGCCCGCGGAGCCCGCGCCCGGCGCGCCCCGCGCCCCGCGCCCGCGCGCGCTCCCCGGGCGCCCGCGCCCGCCCGCCCCACGCACTCGCAGTGATTGTTGTGCCCGCTCCCGCCGCCGCCGGCCGCCGCCGCCAGAGGAGCAGCAGCGCTTGTGCAAACCGGGAAGATGGCGGCCGGCGGCGGCGGAGGCAGCGGTAAGGCCTCCTCCTCGTCGGCCTCTTCGGCGGGGGCTCTGGAGTCCTCGCTGGATCGCAAGTTCCAGTCGGTCACCAACACCATGGAATCTATCCAGGGCCTGTCGTCCTGGTGTATAGAGAACAAGAAACACCACAGCACCATCGTCTACCACTGGATGAAGTGGCTCCGGAGATGTGAGTGTCGGGGGACGCGCGGAGGGAGGCTGGGGACATGGAAGCAGAGCCCGCCCGAGGCGCGGGGTGCCCGCCGGGCGCCTGCATTCGGTTGCGGTTGCCGAGGCGAAAGCTTTGACCCGAGTGTTCCCCCAGCCGGACTCCATTCCTCGCCAGGCTTGACCTGAACTGCAGCGGGCGCCTCGGTGCTCGGCTTTTTTAGCCGCTGACTCGGTGTGACCTTGGGCCGTTGGGCCCAGGTCTGTAGCGATCTGGACGTGATTTCGGTTCAGAGCCCCCTCAGGTGCTGCTGACCGCCCCGGACCTTCACGGAAACCGCCGCGTCCGTTTATTTCTTAGAGGCCTGACGTGTTGGCGAGTCCTGGCTTCCCGGCAGGTAGATCTGCCCACCTCGCTGGGATAGGCTGGGCCGCTGTTTCCCGCTGAACTAAAACTTGTGTAGTCAGGAGGGCCCTACCTGGATGGATGTTAGGGCGAAGTAACGTGGGCTCCACGCAGAGCTGGGCGACCACCTGGAGGCTTCTTGCCATCGCCGTGCTCGCTGCGAGAAAATACCGGCCTCGGTACTGACCGGAAACTGCCATCCTCCCGAACACTTTAAAATAGGACGCGTAGCCGCCTCCTTTTCCAGCCCTGAAATACCTTTTTAAAGAGGTGAGTTTGGTTGGCTAGGGCATGGAAACAGGAAATCCAGAAGTGTGCATTTTGGATGGCTAGTACCCCCCCCCCCTTACGCTTTTTGTCCATCGGGGAGTTTTTCCCCACTTTGCTGCTTTCCTACAGAAAAGAGGTCTGTGAAACTGTCATGAGCCTGGCGTGTTGGGGAAAGACTTCAAATGTTGTGGGAGGAGATGTGGAGTAGTGACTGGCGCTCCTTGCCTAGAAGAGAGAACCCATCCAAATCCTATCCGCCCATCGCTTTGAATTTTAGGTCTTTTGTTGCTTCCTGTGTGTGGCATGGCACTGATGAGACTCCTCAGCTAGTCAGCTTTCATGTGCCACCTCTGCCATTGCTGCTGTTGTAGTGTTTTGATTTGTTTTTACCTTCCAGGCAACAAACAGAGAAAACTCGGGAAAAATCATGGGCATGCACCAGCCTTGCCGTTTGTGTGTGGCCTTCTCACTGGGAGAGGTGGTTGTAGTTCTTTGAATAAGGTGCAGAAAAGATTGTAGAACAAACCTGCCATCAGTAGCAGATCAAATAGTTACTTTCTTTCCAAGGGGTGAAATCAGAGCCCAGAATATCAAATCTGGTGACAGTGTCATGAGGGAGGTGAGTGTCTGCTGTGTTCCCAGCCCCCGCTGCGGTGGGCAGCACGTTAAGCTCTGTCGTTGCTTAAAGTAACCCTAAGGAGTTGGTTTTCTTAAGTCTCTGATTTACAGGCAGAAGCTAAGACTCAGAAATGTTAAGTTGCTCTTGGTCACACAGCGAGATGGGGGTGGGGGGTTGGTTGCACCCTCTCAGCTCACAGTGGTCCCATTCAGCTTTGTCAAACCACGTTTTCGGGATTATTCTCGAATGGACCTGGCACACCGGTGGTAGCAAGCCGTGCGCCTGTGTGTTTGCCATCCTGTTTTAAAGCATTTCTACTAAACGGTCCAAGTATTTCACATTTTCTACCTTTGGGCTCTGGAGCTTTAACTGTATGGTTACATCACTGGCAAGAATAAGTTGGTCTCCAGCCTACCTTGTAGGATTACAAATGACAATTACAATATTTTTTTCTAGTCAGCGGTAACGGAGCCAGCGTTTCCCTCACTCTGATTGTTACTGTACTTGAGCTTATTTTCCTTCAGCGCAAAAGGGTGATTGCCCCAGGAAGACAGCACTTCATTTGAGGGCATTAGAGATGGTCTGTGTGTTTCAGTGCTTTTGACTCCTAAAATCCTGGGTTTTCTTCCCCGGTGGAGTGGAATTCAACTTTATAGAGCAGTTCGGGGTAGTGTGTAGGCATTTCACATTTTCGGCTAATGAGCGTCATCATCTGTCTCATTGTACCTGAGGCCTCACAGGGGACACTCAGGCGGTGATAGCGGCCCAGTGGACAGTTTATGCACCTTCACTTAATTTCATATTTTTTTACAGTTAGAATTATGTATGTATTTTTAAAGATTTATTTATTTATGCATACAAACTGGGATGTAGGCCAGAGGTGTGGGGGTGAGAGGATTCCCCAGAGACAGAGCGGGGAGCAGAACAGGCGGATCCACTGAAATCCACTGCTGAGGGGAGCAGAGCAGAGACAGGAGAGGTCTGCTGCACCATGTGGGAAACTCCCTGGCCGGGGATCGAACTCAAGCCTCAGTGGTTGCCAATAGCTTCACAGTGCTGAGACTTAACCCCTTGTGCCACCAGGGAGGCCTGCCATCTATCTTTTTTTAAATGACTCTTTTCCTATAGCATAAACAGATGTTGATGTCTGTGCTTTGAAATCCTCCAGTGGTATCCCATTGCAACAGGATTAAGATCTAAATTTTTCCTGTGGTCTGCAAGCTCCTACACCATTGACCTACTCAGGCTTCTTCCAGTCCTGTCTGCTCATCGTTTGGCTCCAAGTTTGGATATCGCCTCTTCAGAAAGACCTTCCCGAATTACCTTGTTTAAAGCGGACTTTGAGTTGCTTTCTGTCACATCTCCTACTAGTCCACATGTTCACTGTCCCCTCCCACCACTGAAGCTTGGGTGACAGGGCTGTGCTGCTGCGGCGTCCCCGGCAGCCCCAACAGCGTGTGGCGCGCTAGGCAATCAGCAGATGTGCCAGCATGATCTTGTCAGGTGGTTAATAAAGAATGGTTTCCATTTCTGTTTATTTGAAGGGAGTGTGTATAATTCAGTGAAGAAGTGATAGATGCGGTCGTCAGCAGGCTCAAGACGTGGCTCGTACATGGACCTGGTGGGCGGTCTCATTGAATGACAGTTTCCATTCATCACTCCCATGCACTTCCGTGCATCGCTCTTCCCTCTCGTTCTTAAAGTAACATGGGGAGCAATTTGGAAAAATAAAGATTTTGGAATTAGACCTAGGTGTTCAGATCTTAATTTATCACTTAACACCTGGGTGACTGTGAGCAGAGTACTTAAATTGTGACCCTCAATTTCTGATCTATAAATGGAGATAATAACTATCTCTTAAAATTGTTGTCTAGATTTAAGAAGATAATGCATGTCTTTTTGCATATAGAAAACATCCACATTGTTTATTACGCTGGGGACGCAGATAAAGATAGTCTTCAGAAGTTCCTGGGTATTTAAAATAATCACAGCAGAACTTTGTCGTGAGTACAGGGTTGGAAATTATGTTCCCAGTCAGGAGCAGTTGAATTGGATCTGCCTCTCTGGTGAATTAGCAAGCTCTGGAGAACTTGTAGGACAAAATGGAAAGTTACGTGTTCCTGATAGCTTCATGTTGTCTTGTTGCTGGAGTGAAGTAGATTGGTCTTAACACTTCTTGTGCCGACTATTTTCTGGGCCACCGCATGAATGGTATAAGCATTCAATAAAACACAACAGCTCCTGAACTGCATATATTTTAATGAAATTTTAAATGCATAGAGATTAAAACTTCTAGACTGTACGATCAATGAAACAGATCCTAATAGTTCCAAATAAATCCACCGTGGCGTGAAAAAACGGAGACTAGATGAACACGTGAATACGTGAGTGGAGCAAAAAGTGTTCATTAAGGTGGTGTGAGAATTTGAGTTGTTGAAGAAAGGGGGTGTAGGAAAATAGACTCATTTGTGGAGCAGAAAATCTGCTGAGATTACTCCAGCTATTTTGGGTATAGACTTGAAATAAGTACAGGATTAGAAGCGTGGTGACGACCCCTCCCCTCCCAGGGATCGCCCTGCTCTGCCCGCCACCGTAATCCCAGTCTCATCCTCTGTGCTTTGCCTCTTCCCCTTCTTTTTTTTGTATTTTTTCCCACAAGACTAGCACAAAAATATCTCCTCGCATAAGATTAACTTACTGCAGAGAATTTGCGAAGTGCGGTTACCTTTTTGACCTGTGACAGTGGCTTCCCAGGTTTGTTCTGGAATCCTCAGCTGTGCTGTGATTTTTAGCTGACTTTTGCCAGGGTCTGCTTGTGCTGGGCACGGCGCTGAGCGTTTTCCACACACCCGGCTGTGGGATTCACACGCTCGGCAGTGGGCGGTGTTCTGACCGCCATTCCGCAGGTGAGGAAGGAGGCGCGCCCGGGGCGAGTTGCCCGCGGTTACGGAGAGTCCCTGGAGCCTGGCTCAGGCCAGGCGTGTGGCCCAGCGCGCCCCGCTCAGCACCGCCGCGGCCCTTCCTCGGCCGGCAGTGCTCGCCTGGCTTCCTTATTCAGCACCAGGCGATGCAGACTAACTAGAATGTGGAGATTTTAAAGTCTTTATGGGTGTTTTTGTCTTGTGGGTTCTCCCCCCTGTGGCAAAACTGATCATCTTAGGTGTATATGACGTTGTCTTTTTTTTTTTAAAGATTTATTTATTTATGCACACAAGCTGGGGTACAGGCCAGAAGCATGGGGTGGTGAGAGGGTTCACCAGAGACAGAGTGGGGAGCAGAACAGGCAGATCGAGGAAACACACTGCTGAGAGGAGCAGCGGGGCGAGGCAGGAGAGGTCTGCTGCGCTATGTGGGAAGCTCCCCTGCCGGGCGTCGAACGCACATCACTGGTGCCGACAGCTCCACAGCGCAGCGCTTAACCGCTGCGCCACCAGGGAGGCCCTGTATGAGTTTTGTTTCTGATTAATTAAAAAAGGGAAAGCAAGTTAAACATGTTATTTAGTAAAGCTCTCTATTGGATGAAAATCTTTAATGTGAAGTGCATTCAGATGAAAAAATAAAAGGGTTTTGGAGGGTAGAAAGTTTGGGGTGCAGTACTAGTCAGTGGGGAGTGCAGTCTTCTTATAGTTTATGGCTCCACAAGTTTGAGGATCCGGGACCCCTTTCTGCAGCTCTGAGCTCTGAAACGTAGCTCTTTGTCTGAACTTTCTTGGCAGTCCATCCTCTGGAGTGATTTGAAGGCTGGGCTCCTGGCACCGGAGGGTGCTGCTGCGGGCATAACGCTTTTTCTGCACTCACATGCACAAAAGAGTAACACAAGTCGGGTGGAAGGTGGATCCCAACTTTGAGTTACAAGGTGACTTTTGCTTGTAAGTCTCTGATTGGCATTAGTTCTTTGAACACGTATTTAGTGAGTATCTTCTGATCCAGACTGGGGATGTGGGGGGTGAAGAAAACGGAGAAAAATTTTTGCCTTCATGGTGCTTACACATTATAATAAGGGGAGACAGACTAAGTAAGCAAAAGATTAAAAATACTAGAAGTGCTCTAGGGAAGTATAAAACAGAGGCGAGGAATACAGAGTGTTAGGGGTTTGCAGTTTTAAATGAGGTGGGAAGGGGAGGGCCTCCCTGAGAGGGGGGCGCTTGAGCAGGCGGTGGGGAGTGAAGCGCGCAGACGGGAGATGTGTGGGGAGGAAAAACCATAAGAGAGCACAAAATACAAAGGTCCTGAGATTAGAGTGTATGTGGTGAGTTTAAGAAGCAACGAAAAAGCGTTTGTGGCTGAAAAGTAGTTAAAGTGAAGACTTGCAGACGGACTCAGAAGCTGTAATGGGTGAGAGTGGGGCGAAGGGCACATGACATAGAATTTTATAGCAGGGACTTTGGTTTTGATCTGGAATGAATGTGGAGCCATTTGCTCAGGAGTGTGATGTGGACTGATTGAGGTTTGTAGATTCTGATTGCGACAGACACAGGGGTGCCTTTGGGTGACTATTGTCGTAATCCTGGTTTGTGAAGCCTTAGTGACTTGGCCCAGGTTGCGATCGGTCAGACAGGGGTATTATTCCGGACTCGCTTGTCAGGTGGATCCACCCAAACTTCGACATAGATTAAAAACCGGGTAAGAGATGAGGGTAATCAAAAATAACTCTCTCTGGCCTGAGGATATGGGGGTGGAGGGCCTGTGAGTGGAGCAGATTTTAGGAGGAAGACCGGAAATTTAGGCTTGATTTGTCTGTTTAAAAATGTCTGTCTTTGAGATATAGTTCACAAATGTAATTTTTTTAAAAAAGACTTCATTTTTGCATAGAAGAACTGGGCTGTAGGCCAGAGGTGTCGGGGGCTGAGAGGATTCACCAGAGACAGAGTGGGGAGCAGAACAGGCAGATCTTCTGAAATACACTGCTGAGCGGAGCAGCAGGGAGACAGGAGAGGTTTGCCACGCTGGGGATCGAACTCAGGCCTCAGGCCATAGCAGTGATGGTTGAGACTTAACCCCAGGCCACCGGTGACACATACCAAGTTCACTTAAGCAAATTTTGGGATTCAATTGTTTTAACATATTCATAGAGTTGGGCAAAGGTTGCCGCAGGGCGGCTCTTTAGTATGTAGATGGTTTTTAGAGCCAAGGGGCTCCAGGGAATAAGTGCAGTTAGAGAAGTGTAGAAAGATAGACTAGTAGTTAAGTGCAGATAGAGAAGAGTCCAGAGAGAGTGCTCTGGGCAGTCTAGTATTTTAGATGCCTCATTCTAATCACTTGAGCTATTGTGTTGACTTAGGTGTGTGTTTGTTTTTCTAATAGGTAAACTTTGTAGGTAACTGTCTCTCTTCCCCAAAGAAGTAATAAATCTATTTGGTATCTTGAGTGGTCCTATTCTAGGTTTAGTCTTAATGGCACTTCTGGATTAGTTGGGCACTGACTGTTAAAATTCCCAATTATAAAATTATTGCACCCCCCACCTCCACCTCGCGCTTTGACTACCTTAGGTCACCTCTGTATCCCAAGGTCACCTCTGTATCCCATCGTCCTAGGTTCACAGAGATGTAGGTAACGCTTTCCTTGTCGATAATGTTTCAAAACCTGAACCTGCTCGAATTATAATGTAAAGTTATAATGGTATATACTAAGCAAGTTGTTTTTATATGTATTATGAGACTTTCCAAGTAGTTGTGTTCTTCGTTTAGCTACTTTGTCTCTCAAATGTAGAAGGGATGGCTTATGAATAGCCTAGGTGGGTGTGAAGCAATATGCAGAACATAATTTCACACCAGATTCCTGAATACCCTGAATATTAAATTACGTGGCTACTAGATAGTCCTATAACTTAGTGAAACATTGACAAATGTCAAATGGTTACGTGATAAGGAAATAATCTTGAAAGGAAAATTTCATCAACGGTGGAAAAATGCTAATGTTAAATTTACTCAGACAGGACACTACAAAGTTTTGTAAGTGATGTACATGTGTGATTTCTTAGGGAGTGGAAGTTTACTAATCTTAGTCTTAGCGATTTGGTGTCTTGCCTTTTATAAACAAATAAATAATAGATGTGGCCAAACTTCCTCAACTTTTGTTAATCCGTTTTGATTTTTTTTCCTAACTTTTCTGAAGTGTTTATTTCCTTATAGCAGTACTCCCAAGGCCAAAGGGGATGTTTGGGTTAGTTGTTTTAAAAAAATTTTTTTTTAAGATTTATTTATTTATGCATGCAAGCTGGGGTACAGGCCAGAAGCATGGGGCAGCGAGAGAGATCACCAGAGACAGAGTGGGGAGCAGAACAGGCAGACTGACGGAAATACACTGCTGAGGTGAGCAGCGGGCGTGGCAGGAGAGGTCTGCCGCGCCATGTGGGAATCTCCCCGGCCGGGCGTCGAACTTGTGTTGCTGCTGCCAACAGCTCCACAGAGCAGCGCTTAAGCTTAAAATAGAAGCCCTATTTTAAAAATTTAAACTATTTGAGAATTAAGAATGCTTGAGGTTTTTAATGTAGGGAAGGAGCAGAGGCCCTAGTAAAAATTACCCCAGAACGCAACACTTGTACAGACCAGCTTGACTGAGTTTCTCGCATTTATCAAGGAAACAAAAAGGAGTTGGTGTTTTGTAAGCCTTCGGGCCGTGCTGCCCCCGATTATCGCACACTGCAGCGGCGTGCACTTGGTGGAGAAAGTAGTAGGACCTGGCTTCTCCTCCTTAGAAAAAAGCAACAATTCCATCTGTGCTTTGGGAGATAAAATTTTTTTGCTAAGATAAAGGTAATTTTTAAAAATAGCTCGTTCTTTTTATTCTTGAAGAAAACATTGAAATAGAGGCTCTTTGAGAAAAGAAACAAAATGTTTATAATGCTGGGTTTACATTTTGGTTGTGGCTTTATCTTTCCCTCCTCTCTCCACTTCACTCCCCAGCCATAGGTCACTTTGACTTGCTGTTTCTTTGGTGCCCACTGGCAGCAAGAAGTACTGCTTCTTTGTACCCCTCGAGTGGACGTTGCTCTCTTAGAGGGGAAATGTCTTGTAATGTTAGGAATTCTCACATACTGTTATTAATCATAAAATAACAGGAAGGATCCTGGACTGTTTTATGTTAGTTTTTTAAAAAGATTTATTTATTTGTGCATACATGCTGGGGTGTAGGCCAGAGGTGGGGCGGGGCGGGGGTGATAGGATTCACCAAAGACAGAGTGGGGAGCAGAACAGTCGGATCGACTGAAATCCACTGCTGAGGGGAGCAGTGGGGAGACAGGAGAGGTCTGCTGCGCCCTGTGGGAAGCTCCCTGGCCCGGGATTGAACTCTTGCTGCAGTGGCTGCAGATAGCTTCATAGTGCTGCGCTTAACCCATTGCACCACTAGGGAGGCCCCCCCATGATAGTTTTTGAACTGTAGCATAATACCTTATGTTAAAATGATAGGTCTGTGTCTAGGAGGCAGTCAGTATTACTTGAATTATCAAAATTTCTTTCATAGTGTGTTTCTGTGTCCAAAGATACAGAATTCAGAAAATGAGTTTAGAAATAGTAAGTGCTTGTTCACTGTAAAACATTTCGTTGGGTGCTGAAAGAGATGGGATTAGAATAAAGATAAACATTCTCTAACTAAAATGAGAATTGAACAGAAATGTCAGGTTCTGAGGAGTATGACAGTGTGAGGTTTTATGTACCGGTACTAGTTTAGAAGATGAAAGAATTGTTCTGAATTTTTTTTTTAAAGATTTTTTTTTTTATTTATACGTGCAAGCTGGGGTACAGGCCAGAGGCGTGGGGCGGCGAGAGGGTTCACCAGAGACAGAGTGGGGAGCAGAACAGGCAGATCAGAAATACACTGCTGAGGGGAGCAGTGGGCGAGGCAGGAGAGGTCTGCCACGCCATGTGGGATTCTCCCTGGCCGGGTGTCGAACTCGCGTCGCCGCTGCCAACAGCTCCACTGCGCAGCGCTTAACCGCTGTGCCACCGGGGAGGCCCTGTTCTGAATTTTTAATATTTTTTTTTAATCCAAGTAACACCGCGTTGTAACTGTGTGTAGGTTACAGGTGTGTCGCGAGAGTTGTGTGTCTGCCCTGCCCTGCGCTCCCTGTACAGCTGCCCCACCCGCCCCCGCTAACCACGAATTGGTGTTGTAGTTTAAGGCTTTGTTTTATTTAATCCATCATTCTCTAGGTACCACACACATGAGTAAAATCCAGCAGGGCTTGTCTTCTCCCTCTGGGTCACTTCACCGAGCGTGGTAAGGTCCGGGCGGCTCCGTCCTCGCGGAGGAGGGCAGGTCTGTCCTTGTCGCTGATGGCCGCGTAGCTGCCCGCCGTGTGTGTTTGCATGTCTTCTCTCCGCCAGTCGTTTGTTAATGAGCAGCTAGGTGGGTTTCAGCTCTTGGACATGTCAGCAAGTAGTGCTGGAAAAAACATGGGGTGTGTGTATCTTTTTGAATTAGTGTTTTTGTATTTTTTTGGTAAATACACAGCAGTGGGGTGACTGGATAGTATGGAGTTTCCAGTTTTAGTTTTTATGCTGCCTTTTTTCTCTGTGTGTAGAAGAACTGGGGTGGAGGCCAGAGGTGGGGGTGGGGAGGCGGGAGTGAGAGGACTCACCAGAGACAGAGTGGGGAGCAGAACAGGCGGATCCATTGAAGTGCACTGCTGAGGGGAGCAGCGGGGAAACAGGAGAGGTCTGCTGCGCCCTGTGGGAAGCTCCCTGGCCAGGGATTGAACTCAAGCCTCAGTGACTGACGACAGCTTCATAGTGCTGAGACTTAACCTGTTGCACCACCGGGGAGGCCCTATTTACCCATTTTTAATCAGGTAGTTTTTTTTTTTTTAATTTTTTTTTTTAAAGATTTATTTTTAATTTATACATACAAGCTGGGGTACAGGCCAGAGGCGTGGGGCGGTGAGAGGGTTCACCAGAGACGGAGCGGGTAGCAGAACAGCCAGGCTGCCGACAGCCAGCTCCACAGCGCAGGGCTTAACCGCTGCGCCACCGGGGAGGCCCTTAATCAGGTAGTTTTGTTTTTGTTAGTGTTACTAGTTCTTTGTATGTTTTGAATATTAAACCCTGTGGGCAGAAGATGTACAAATACCTTCTGCTCAGTAGGGAGTCTCTTGTTTTGCTGCTGATCCCCTTGGCTGTGCGGAAGCTTTGTAGTTTGATGTAGTCCCATTTGTTCATTTTTGCTTTTGTTTGCTTTGTCACTGGAGTTGAGTCTCCAAACATCTCTAAGGCCAGTGTCCAGGAGTACATCCCCTGTATTTTCTTCTGTGTATTTTGTGGTTTCAGGTCTTATGTCCAAGGCTTTATTCATTTTGTGTGTGACGTTAGTGGACTAGTTTCATTCTTTTGCGTGTGACTGTCCAGTTTTCCCAGTACCCAAGAGAATGTATTGGGTATCTGTTTATTTATTGAGAAGACTTCCTTGCTCCACTGCGTGCTCTTGGCTCATTTACCGTAAGTTGGTTGTCCCTATACACGTGGTTTTATTTCTAGACTCTGAATTCTGTTCCATTGGTCTCAACACAATAAAGGCCGTACACGAAACCCATGGCAGCGTCACCCCCGGCGTGGACAAACTGCAAGCCTCTCACCCCACTGCTGACATAAATTTGGAAGGCTGTTTGGCAGAGAATGTCGGGCCCCAGGTCTTGCCACCCCAAGTTGTGCTGAAGTCACAAGTCGGCAGCAGAGGAAAGAGAGGTGCACGGGCCAGGGGGTGGGGGGAGGCGGCGCCTCCGTGCCCTCTCCGGGTCCAGCGGTTCCCCCTGGATTTTCATAGGTTCTCTAGCCTCAATTGAGCTCCTGTATCTCACTTTTTGGTTGGAATGAAGATATTATTTCCTGGCAAATGTACTAGGTATCATATAATATTACCCATTATCCTGACATCAGCTCGATAAGATGAGCTGTCCCCACTTAAAAAATGTATCAACTGAGGCTCAAGGAAGTTAATTATTTTGGGAAATTGTTAGACCATCTATAGCCTATAAAAAGGAAATGATACCTGGTTTTAAGGTGGCTAAGCATAGTTTTTTTGTTTTTTTTTTTTAATGTGAGAAGAATTGGGTGAAAGAAAAATACAGTGTATTCAAAGCCCGAGTTGCTAAGTACTTTGTTATTATTTAATAATGTTCTTTTTTTTTTAAAGATTTATTTATTTATGCATACACTGTGGGGTACAGGCCAGAGGTGTGGGGGCGAGAGGGTTCACCAGAGACAGAGTGGGGAGCAGAAAAGGCGGATGGACAGAAATACACTGCTGAGGGGAGTAGCGGGCAAGGCAGACGAGGTCTGCTGCGCCATGTGGGAATCTCCCCTGCTGGGCGTCGAACTCTCATTGCTGCTGCTGACAGCTCCACAGCACAGCGCTTAACCATTGTGCCACCAGGGAGGCCTATTTAGTAATGTTCTTTATTAAATTTCTGGCCATAGTTAACTAGTGAACATACTTAACGTCTGGTCTGTAGTCAACAAACATCACCAATAGGTTTAGTAATCAGGGCCTCCCTGGTGGCACAGGGGTTAAAGACACAGTGCTATCAAGCTATCACCAGCCACTGAGGCCTGAGTTCGATCCCCAGCCAGGGAACTTCCCACATGGCGCAGCAGACCTCTCCCGTCTAACCACTGCTCTCCTCAGCAGTGTCTTTCAGTAGATCCGCCTGTTCTTCTCCCCACTCTGTTTCTGGTGAATCCTCTCACCCCCTACACCTCTGGCCTCCAGCCCAATTCTTGTATGCATAAATAAATAAACCTTAAAAAATAGATTTAGTAATCAGTTGATAACATTTACTGAGTTCTTACCATGTGACCTCACTTAATACTGTGTGTGAGATAAGCACTGTATAATGTACTTTTAAAAAATAAACTCTAAAGACAGACATTTGAAGATCAACTTTACTTTGTTTTAAAAGGCAGGTAATAAAGTGAAGAATTTTTAAAATCCATTTATAGGGTTTCCTTATCCATATGTTCTGTGTATCAGACTAGCTTAATGACTCGTTTCCAGCTTCTTAGATGGCTTAGACTGCATTGTGTGTGCTGACAAATGTGGGTAAGATACAGAGAAAGTAAAACTCAACAATGAGCAAAAGTAATGCTGCATATTTGTGTGATATTTTGTGCAATAGCATTTACCAAAAGCGACTAAATTAAAGTTAAACCTTGTTTCATGTGGGCCTCTCTGGTGGCGCAAGGGATTAAGTCTCAACACTATGAAGCTAACCGTAGCCACTGCAGCACGAGTTCGATCCCAGGCAGAGAGCTGACCCACATGGCGCAGCAGACCTCTCCTGTCTCCCCGCTGCTCCCCTCAGCAGTGTACTTCAGTTGATCTGCCTGTTCTCCCCACTCTGTCTCTGGTGAATCCTCTCACCCCCCACCCCCCTCACCTCTGGCCTACACCCCAGTTCTTGTATGCAAAAATAAATATTTTAAAAACAACAACAACAACAACAAAAACTTTGTTTCATGCTGTCCTGCTTTAGTACCTGTAACAAAATGCGTCATGAATTTCCAAGAGGGGTGATGGGTAGGATATTTAGCATAATCCAAACTTACTTGACCATGAAATCCTTTTCTTGTGTAACCTTCTCATGTGACTAGTGTTCCATGGGACACACTTTGGGAACCTTTTTTGGTGGATTTTTTCAATGAAACCCCCAATTAAATAACAGAGAAGCAATTACATTTATGTATCATAAGAAAGGTCTCATGACATAGGTTTTTCAAAAAATTGTGAAGCCAATGAAAGACGACACCCCAGGTATAAACACAGCTGTGAAAGAATGAGGAACAGGGAGTGAGGGCCAGAACACACATATCCCCCCCACCCCCCACCCCCGTGAAGATGGAAAAGGCAAAGAGAAGGAATAAAAGGCATGACTTTTAAGGCTATAGTTGTGGTGGGGGTACATTAGAAACTGTGTGGACACATTTATGCATACAAGAGCTGGGGTGCAGACCTGGGGGGGGGGTGTATGTGAGAGGATTCCCCAGAGACAGAATGAGAAGCAGAACAAACGGATCTACTGAAATCCACTGCTAAGGGGAGCAGCGGGGAGACAGGAGAGGTCTGCTGCACACTGTGGGTCAGCTCCCTGGCCGGGGATTGAACTTGTGCTGCAGTGGCTGCTGATAGCTTCATATTGCTGAGACTTAACCCCTGTGCCACCAGGGAGGATCCCCAAAATTATTTTTTGTAATATTTTGTATCAGTGTAATTTTGTGTCTTATTCAAAGGGTTTAGAATTAAAATATTGAAATCATGTTTGTGGCCAGTGTTTAATATATGTCCTATTTTTAAAAATTATTATATTCTAAAACATCAAGTAAAATGAATTTGTAATATTCAATAAATGTTAAAACATAGATTACCAGCATAATATAAAACTACTGGCTTTGCTGCTTTCTTTGACTTTGGAATTTTTGCCCAAGACACGTTGCTAATTGTCACTTACGACGTCTCTGCTTGGTTTGTACATCTGTGTCCTCTTGACTGTTTAACTGCCCTGAGTGGCGCTTTCAGATCCATTTGTCTCTCATTAATAGATCAGAATTGCTGAAGGTTTTGTGTGGGATCCCCAACCCCCACCCTTTGTTCCTAGGATGTAGTTTGGAGCCAAGTGCTGGTGAAGCGAGAATGTAGAGTCAGGCAGGGAGCCTCTTTCTGGACAAAAGTCTCGGTTTGAGGGTATCTGCTGAAAACAGCAGGAGACATTATGGCCAGATCAGCATAACCACTAGACCACATCAATAGGAAGTTCAGTGTGAATAGAATTAGAGGTAGGATGCTTGGAGCAGGAGCAGCTTTGGCGCCCCAAGGGCCACTGCCCTATATTCCCTGCCCCCAGCTTGTGAGGCTGTGATGCGTCCCCAGTCCACACCCCCCCCATGCACCGTCCCGCCTACTACCCACCTTCCTGGAATGTAAGCCCTTCTAATAAAAGTGTGAGACTGGGCGAGGAAAGGGGCCATTGCTCCAGAGAGGTGAGCCTTGAGGCTGCATCTCCAGAGGGGTGCTCCCTCTCGGTGACCCTTTCTCTTTCTCTCACTACTTGGACTCTTGAGTCTTTTCTTTCTTCATCCTGTGCCGCTTCCAACTTTGCTGCCCCTGTGAGGCAACAGTTTTGGGTTTTTCCTGGCCAACGTGGGAAAGATGATGCCAGTGGAAGGCTAAAGCTCTTTCTCCAGGAGAGATCTTTTGGGCACAGAAATACCTTGAGAGGGGAGGTGGCAAGGGCAGAGAGACACCCTGAGCTGGGTGGTAAATACAGTAATTTGGGTAATGCGTTTGTGGTGAAATTGAGAGGGAGGGTGCGGGTGGGCGAGCAGAGTGGTTTAGTAGGTAGTCGCTAGATAGCGCCCGCGGTGCTTACTGACAGTTACGTTGCCTTTGATGTCATCTAAGGAGTTTTTCGTGTGTTATGTCACATACTCTTGGTAGCAGCCTTTGAATATGTACAATAATCCCTGTGTCAAATGAGGAAAAAGGTTAGGAGTTGGAAATAGGACTTTGAAATGGGGTCTGACTAACTTATCAGAAATATATTGATAATTGATTATATTAGTGTCTTTGGGAGGGAGCTTTGGCTTAGAGACATGGACCTGGGGTTGTAAGCACGCTGGTAGCAGTTAATGGATGGTTCAAGGGACAGTGTTTTAAGTGAGAAAGTTGGGGGAGAAAGGAGGCCTGAACAAACTCCACAGATAGATTTTTTCGGACCCTGCCCCCACCTCAGACCAGAGAGATCCAAGGCACCTGAGACTACAAATCCTGTGATGCAGTTATCACCCAAGGGAGGATGCTGGGAACTGAGGCTGGAGTTAAGCAGCCATGTTTGGTCTATAACCAGACATGTGGGCTTTGGGGGTCTCTTGGCTGTTTGCCAGGTTTTGGTGCGCCATTGGGATTCTAGCTCAGTGGAACTGGTAAGAAGCATTCACCAATTTATTCTTTTTTATTGAGTTATTTTTTATTTCCCCACCTCTTGTAAATTAACCCTTTATTAATTTTATTGTGTGTGCCCACAATTGAGTCTTATTTTAAGTCCCTTTTATGCTCACGGGTGAGGACCCACAGTCAGGGTTAGGGCTGCCCTGTGACAAGAAGAGAATAGGATCAGGGAAAGCACCCTAGGGAGCCCTAGAGTTTTAAGGGCTAGAAGAAGAGGTATCCTAGGGAGACGAGAGAATCAGAACAAAAGTGATTTCTCAGAAACTTGGGGAAGAGCAAGTTTGCCAGAGTCGTTCCAGGGGAGCCTGGTTCTGGGAAGGAGTGCGATTTACTGGGCCAAGGGGGGCAGGGGAGGACTGTTGAGCGTGTTTTGGCCGCTGACCTAAGATTAGTATCATTTAAAATTCTCCATAGCATACAGATTCTTGGGGGGTTTTTTTGGTAAATATTTCTTTCTTTATGCATACAAAATGGGGTGTAGGCCAGAGGTATGGGGGGTGAGAGAATTCACCAGAGACAGAGTGGGGAACAGAACAGGCAGATCCACGGAAGTACACTGCTGAGGGGAGCAGCGGGCAAGGCAGGAGAGGTCTGCTGTGCCCTGTGGGAATCTCCCTGGCCGGGGATCGAACTCGTGCTGCCGTGGCTCTGGACAGCCTCATGGTGCGGCACTCAACCCATTGTGTCTCCAGGAGGCCCAGTTTCTTGTTTTTTACTTAGGTACTAATAACTGGCTGGGATCGAACTCAGGCTTCAGGCAATAGTGGTGATAGCGCTGAGACTAGAAGTTAGTCACAAAAACAAAAAGTTCTACTTTGTTTGGAAATTAAAATATGCATTTCTGAATAACTCATGGGTCAAAGAAGAAATCTTGTGGAGATTTTTAAGTACATTGCACAGAACAGTAGTAAGTACTACACGTCTAAACGAGAGACTCATTTTGTCAAGTGCTTAGTTAATGTGTGTGCTGTGTGGGTCCATCAATGATACATTAAGAGGGTCCTCCCTGGTGGCGCAGGGGTTAAGTCTCAGACTACCAAGCTTTTGGCAGCGACTGCAGCACGAGTTCGATCCCCTGCCAGGGTGCTTCCCACAGGGCGCAGCAGAGCTCTCCTGTCTCCCAGCTGCTCCCCTCAGCAGTGGATTTCAGTGGATCGGCCTGTTCTGCTCCCCACTCTGTTTATCCTCTCACCCCCGGCACCTCTGGCCTGCACCCCAATTCTTGTATGCATAAGTAAATAGAATAAATCTTTAAAAAAAAGCTGCATCATGATCGCCAGCCTCATGGGCCAGCATTTGATAGGGAAGGGGCCAGACAATAAACACTGTGAAAAAATAACTACTATGATAGAAGGTGATAATGTCTAATGGGGGAAAGGTTAAAAGAGGAGGGTCAAAGCATCGGAGTTAACTGGAAATGGGGGCGCAGGTGGTATTAAAGGAAACACTTTTGAGGTAGGCTCCGCTGGAGTGAGAGCTGGGCCAGGCCTGGCGCCGCGGCGCTCCCCACGAGGCAGGCGGCGGTCTGCAGGAAGAGGCTTCTGGGGGGCAGGTTAGGACCCTCAAGCATGAGCATATCTGGTGACAAGGAGTTGTGTTCCCGCACCCGTGGCCCCCTGGAGCGGGTGACGCGGGGAAGACAGTGGCGTGCAGCTGTCTGAGGGCAAAACCTCGGTCTTCGCGCGGCGAAAGGAGTAACCGCTGCGGAGTTCAGAGCGGAGTCACACGCGGACTTGTGTGTTAGAAGGCCCCTCCCCTGCCGGGATTGGGATCACTGCGAGGAGGAAGGCCAGGAGGCCGCTGGGGGTGGGGGGGGTACTGCTCCCCACGCGAGTACTTGACGTGCCAGTTTGCAGGGACGTTGCCATCTAAATGCTCGATTGTGTGGCCTTTGAACAGGTTGCAGTCAGCTGTCCGCTGCTGCTCTGGTCCGGGAAAACTGTGGTTTATTGCAAAATAGCGCAAATAAGAAAACTTGGCCCAGTGTCCAAGAGTTCAGTTTCAGCATTTCCTCCCCCCACAACAGGGTGGGCTCCAGCCACCCGGGGAGAGGCTGCAGCTATGCTTTGTGCTGATGGAGGCGTGTTGAGTGCATCGTCGAGGTGGAGGGTGCCCAGCGGGCCATTACGAGGGCAGTGGGGCCGCCCCTGCAGGGTGCCCTCCTTTCTCTGAGAAGCCCCAGAGCAGGCAGTCCTCCTTACCAGCCTGTCTCCAGAAGACCCGCAGCCGAAGACTTCAGGCCTGGTGAAGGAGAAGATGTGCTCTTGACAATGAGCTTGCTGCTCTCAGAGCTCTGATTTCCAAAATTGTGGCCCTGCCAGAGCTGCAAAATGTCACTACAGGTGATTTAGATTCTACCACCTCTGTTACCATAGCAACAGCTTTCCTCCGTCCCACCTTCCTCCATCAGGATTTGGGGGAGATCAAGAATTTCGTTTTTGGGCCGCCCTGGTGACGCAGCGGTTAAGCGCTGCGCTGTGGAGCTGTGGGCAGTGCCAATGCGAGTTCGATGCCCGGTGGGGAGATTCCCACATGGCGCGGCAGACCTTTCTTGCCTCTCCCGCTGCTCCCCTCAGCAGTGTACTTCTGTCTCTGGTGAACCATCCCGCCGCCCACACCTCTGGCCTGTACCCCAGCTTGTATGTATAAATAAATAAAAATAAATCTGAAAAAAAGAAAAGAATTTCGTTTTTAACATGTTGAATTGAAGGTGTTGGTGTGTTTTAGATACAGAATGCAGGTGTCAGGCGCAGAAGCGGTGACATGGGTCTCGAGTTGTGGGGAGAGAGCTGGGCTGGGAGGCAGCAGAGCTGGACCAGGGACATGAGCAGCCTGAGACACAAGAGACTGAGTTAAACATCTGCGGTAAAAAATTAGAGAACAATGCAGTAAGCCCAAGGAAAACGGGAGGGGGGTAAAAATAAAGAGTAGAAAGAGAAAGTAGAGAAGATTTAGCAAAGCCTAGTGAAGGATAAAAGTGTGTCAGGATTGATGAAGGAGGAAAAGAGTAAACAAACAATAGTAGAGAAAAGTGCAGAAAGGCTGATAGAGCCAGAAAACTTCACTCTGTTCTCCTTGACATTCAGGTCAGGAAAATCAGTGGCCGTTAAAGACTAAAGTATTAACCCACAGATTAGATTAATTACACACTGACAAGTGATTACATATTATTAATTATAAGGGAGAAAACAAGCCTTTGCAGCGGAGGGAGACTTTGCCATCCCAGTGGCAGAAGGGCATGAGTGTGTGTGTTGTCGTGAGGCGTGCGTGGTCGTGTCCCCGTGGTGTGGTCTAGCCCGGATCTGCTCCTCAGAAAACAGGAATCGCCAGAGAGGCATTTCTGCAGGACAGCTGACTTCGCCTCTTCAGGGACTCAATGTCATAAACAACCAGTGAGGTGAAGAAACTCCTGCAGGTTGAGAGAGACTGAAGGGGCGCAGAAACCAGTCATGATGTGAGGGTGTTGGGAGTTCAGAGTGGAAAAGTACAAAAACAAACCTAACAATAAAAACAGTCATGCACATTCTGAGGCCAATTGGGAAACTTTGAGGATGAGCTTTAGGTTGGCTGCTGGTATTAATGTAGATGTCCCTAAGCGTGGTGATGGTCTGTGACTGCGTAGGAGAAATGTCCCTGTTCTTGGGACATTTGTGTTGAAATATTTAGGGACAGTGTCTTGCTGCCTGCAACACACTTTAAGGTGATTAGGCAACAGGGAAGGGTGTTGTGTGTTTCTGGACAGAGATGGAGCAGGTGTGGGAAGCCAGTAACAGATGGTGAACATAGGTGAGAAACTCGATCATTCCAATTATGTGACATTCTGGAAAGAACTCAGAGGAACATGTCTTTGTTGTAGCATGTCCTTTGGGTAAAGTGGATCATATATAAAAATTTGTTCAATTACTATCAGCATTCTAGAAACTGCAAAATATTGCTGGGGTGGTTGGGTGAATAGAGAAGAGAAATTGCTGCTTGGAGTTTTGAATTTGGGAGACTTGTTGGTGTAATGCAATTCTGTGCGGTTCTGAGCATCTGTGTGAACAATTGGCAAGGAAAGAATTTGCATTGTTGAAAACAGCAGCCTGGAACAGACGCAGAACGAATTACTAGCAGAGACAGGGCGAAAGACAGTAATAAAAGCAGTGACATTATGGCAGTTCTTATCCCAGGCTTTTGGCCCTTAGCCAGCACCTTCTCTAATTTGCTTATCACCTTGCTTTCTCACTTTTGTTTCAAAGGATTGTATTTACCTTTTTAAAAAAAAATTATGTATTTATATTTGTATAAAAGAGCTGGGGTGTAGGTCAGAGGGAGGGCAAGAGGATTCCCCAGAGACAGAGTGGGGAGCAGATCTACTGAAATGCACTGCTGGGGGGAGCAGCGGGGAGACAGGAGAGGTCTGCTGCGCCCTGTGGGTCAGCTCCCCGGCCGGGTGATATTGCTAAGACTTAACCCCTAGGCCACAAGGGAGGCCCCGATTATACTTTCTATTCTTCAGTTTTTTCTATTAGCTCTACAGAGACCTTAGAAAGCCTGTACCCTAAACTGTAGGACCAATACAGTAGTAACCTAATTCCAAAAAAACCAGAAACCAGTATAGGTCTTGGTAAAAACACAAAGTTTTAAATGTTTTACTAAAATTACTATACTGCAAAACATTTTACCACTTGAACTCTTTACTGAGATATGCTACTTTAAGCCAGTTAATGCATTTCCATGATTCACAGATTAAGGGTCCATGTAATCTCAAGAACGGAATTTTCTCAGCACTGTTCAAACACAAGTCTAATTGATTACAAGCAAGAAGCAGACTCGGCAGGCGAAGTATTGAAGTATGTGTTTATTTTTGCTCGTTCATGGTGAGTCAGGGTCAGGGAAAATCCCCTGGACTAGTATTTTCTAGACTTTCACTGGTCGATTTAAGAAAGAAAAACTAAGGGTGCTGAGATAATATTGTTTACAATGTCAGTTAAGGATGTGAAAATTGTTGCCATCATGTCATAAAGATATTTTAATTACCAGGAAAAGTAGAGAGAGGCTAATAAAGTGCAGTCCTTTAACTCGTATACATTTTACTTTAGGAAAAAAGGGGTATTTTTCTCATTTCCTGTAAACCAGGGGGCATTTAATCACAGACTGAGGCCAGAACTGGAGAGCTTCTGTGCGAACCTGCCATACTGCTCCTGAGAGAAGCGTTCTACCTAGGAGATGGGGGGGTGAGGACATGGTGTCTGACAGTGACACTGACATCGTGCGTTAGTGGAAACTGATTCTCCAAGTTCCGGGAATGTGCGGGCTCGCAGCTCCGGTCTCAGGGGTGCTTCTTGTTGCTGCTGACAACATTGAGACGGACACGTCCAGCCATACCCTGCTCAGTGTGTTTTGTCACGGATGATTCTCTCCTGCCCTTCCTTACCTGCCAGACAGGTATAAGGTGTGGTGTAAGACTGTATGTAAACAGGGCCGCCCTGGTGGCGCAGCGGTTGAGCACTGCACGGTGGAGCTGTCGGCAGCGGCGATGCGAGTTCGACGCCCGGCCGGGGAGAATCCCACATGGTGCGGCAGACCTCTCCTGCCTCGCCCGCTGCTCCCCTCAGCAGTGTGTTTCTGATCTGCCTGTTCTGCTCCCCACTCTGTCTCTGGTGAACCCTCTCGCCGCCCCATGCCTCTGGCCTGTACCCCAGCTTGTATGTGTAAATAAATCAATCTTTAAAAAAAAAAAAAGACTCTGTAAACATACATTTATTTGCTAAGAGAATTAATATGACATATTGTAAATGCACAATGGAAATGTTTAGAGGTTTGATTGGTTGGGACAGCTACCCTCCATTGGTGTGAACAATAAATAGTTGCTCTGTGCTGATGCTCATTGAAGAGGAGAAGGAATCTAAGCTCTTTTTGGCCTTAAGTCGGACTATGTCAGATGGGCAGGCAGGCAGCAAACACGTAGTAATAAGCCTTGTTGGTGTTCATCACCATGGAAGGGAGAAGTAAAAGATAGAATTCTGTTTTCCAAGAGATTACAGTCTCGTCAACGAAAAGCTAATGTGTGAAATCAGTGTGTGCTATTAAATATAAGAACACTTTGAGTTTAGAGCAAAGAAAGATGGAAGTGGTTTCGAGACCTTTCATTGACAATCAGATTTCACTTGGGTTTTGAGATGAGAATTCAAATAAATGAAGGGAGGAGAGTAAGGTCATTTTAGATGAAAGATGGAAGGAATAGTATGAGGAATTTTTTAAATCCACAAGTTAACAGGTCATGTATGTGATTAACCAATATTTGAATCATGCATGAAGAGAGTTTTGGTTATAATCAACTTCTCAAACCATTTTGTTGATTAAATGACACGTGCGTAGTTATTCTGCGTAGTTTCTAGGTAAAAGCAGTTAGATAACTCAACGTCAATCTCTTAGTGTCACTGCTGACAGGTGAAACGCGTCTGAAGTCAACTGAAAAGAAAACAGTTGGCTTCAAATTAATATTTTGAAGACTAGGATTCCCAAGTGGTGGGGTGCCTGATTTTTTTTGGCATCCTAGATGCTTTGTGAGCGTCCTGGGCTTAGGAGCCAGAAACAGAGAGTGGGAGTCCTAGAACTGGAGGAACTAAGAATCACAAAAGCCTTTTTCTTTTTTTAAAGCTTTTTTTTTTTAAATGTATTTATGCATACAAGAGCTGGGGTGTAGGTCAGACGTGTAGGGGGTGAGAGGATTCACCAGAAACAGAGTGGGGAGCAGAACAGGTGGATCCACTGAAATCCACTGCTGAGCGGAGCAGCGGGGAGACAGGAGAGGTCTGCTGCGCCCTGTGGGTCAGCTCCCTGGCCGGGGTTAGAGCTCAGGCGGCAGTGGCTGCTGATAGCTTGATAGCACTGAGACTTTAACCCCTGCGCACCACCAAGGAGGCCGGCTTATTTTATTTTTTACTGCAATAACATTGATTTACAACTCTATAAGATTGAGACATATGTGGTTACACCTGTTCCAATGAGTGTTTTCTTACATCATTGTTCATTTTTGTACAGGATTTGATTTCTGCCCTCAGTTGTAGACTCTGTAAATCTCCCACCACCACATCACCTGCGAGCCGTCACCATAGTCCCTTGTGCTCCGCCCTCTCCTGTTTTGACCCCTCTCCCTACCCTACCCCTGCGTGTGCCTCTGGTCCGTATTTTGCCTGCAAGTTTTGTCTTTTTTTTTTTCTTTGACACTTTGTTCTGTTTCCCAGTGTTCCTCCTGTCAGTGACCCTTCCTGTGTTTTCCTTTCTCCGTCTGGCTTATTTCGCTGAGCACCAGCCCTTCTAGCTCCATCCTTGTTGCTGCAAGTGGCAGGAGTTCATCTTTTTTCATCCTGCAAAGAACATCTTTAAGCATAGGCCTCTGTGTATACAGTAAGCACATCTGTGGAGTAAATGCCCAGCAGTCTAGAGAACGCGCTGCCGGCTGGCACAGCTGGAGGCAGAGGCGTCACCAGGAGGTGGTCCTGTTGATGGCTGGGGATGGCATGCTGAACTGAGGGAGGGGGAGAGAGAATGAATTGGCAGTGACGTGCTGCAGCAATTCTAAGATGGACTCTTTTTTTTTTTCTTTTACATTTTAACGTTCTTGAAATCTGTGTATTTTAGGGCTGACAGTTTCATTCAAATGATTGGAAGAACTTTTTGAATTTCTTGGGGGTGTATAAAATGGTGTGTGCGATGAATAACCCCCCCCACCCCTGCACACACTTCCAGCTGCATAGACGCCCTTATTCTAACTGCTTTTGCTTGAATAACTTTTCCTTGACCTTCATGGTTTTTTTTGTTTTTTAAGATTTATTTATTTATGCATACAAGCTGGGGTGCAGGCCAGAAGCGTGGGACGGCAAGAGGGTTCACCAGAGACAGAGCGGGGAGCAGAACGGGCAGATCGGAGGAAATACACTGCTGAGAGGAGCAGCGGGCGAGGCAGGAGAGGTCTGCCGCGCCATGAGGGAATCTCCTGGCCAGGCGTCGAATTCGCGTCGCTGCTGCCACCGCCAAAAGCTCCACAGTGCAGTGCTCAACCGCTGCGCCGACAGGGAGGCCCGACCTTCATGTTTTAGAAAATGCTCAGAACCTCCTGAGGGTGAAGAAGATCCCCCCTGACCACGGGGTCCCACTCTCAGATGTGGTTCCCTTCTCTTCTCGCCACCTAGTCTCTTCTATGAATTTTCAATTTTTTTTTCTAATTTGGGTAAATCTAAGCCTCACTTTTAAGTGTATTAGTCCTGCCTGGTTTTGCCCATTTTTGCAAGCAATTGTATAGACTTTCTAGGGCCAGTCAGGACATCCCCCACCTTGTCATTTCCATAACTCAGCACTCAAATGGCAATATTTTCTTCTACACTTTTTGAAGGAAGGTGTCGGGCTTCCTATGTCCTTGCCAACATTTGTTGTCATTCTTACAGGTGAGAGGTGATACGTCATTGTGGTTGTCATTTGCATGTACCTGATGATTAGTATTGAGCATCTTCTCTTGGACCTGTTCACCATCTGAGTATCTTCTGTGTAGAAATGTATTCACCTCCTCTGCCCATTTTTTCAGTCGGTCTGTTTGGCTTTTTGTTGCTAAATTGCATGAGTTCTTCATATAATTTGGGGTAATTCACGAGCATTTTCTCCCTTTCAGTAGGTTGCCTCTTCATTTTGTTGATGATTTCTATAACTATGCAAAGGCTTTTTAGTGCGATGTGATCCACCTGCTTTCTTTTTGCTTTTGTTGCCTTTGGCATCAAGTCCAAAAATCATCACTGAGACCATTATCAAGGGATTAATCACCTGTGTTTTCCTCTAGGAGTTTTATGGCTTCAGGGCTTATGTTCAAGTCTGTTTTGAGCTGATTTTTGTGTACTGGTAAGATCGTCCTCAGCTTCATTCTTTTTTTTTTTTTTTTTTTAATTTATACATACAAGCTGGGGTACAGGCCAGAGGCGTGGGGCGGCGAGAGGGTCCACCAGAGACAGCAGGGAGCAGAACAGGCAGGTCAGAAATATACTGCTGAGGGGAGCAGCGGGCGAGGCAGGAGAGGTCTGCCACGCCATGTGGGAGTCTCCCCGGCCGGGCGTCGAACTCGCGTCGCCGCTGCCGACAGCTCCACAGCACAGCGCTTAACCGCTGCGCCACTGGGTAGGCCCTCAGCTTCATTCTTTTGCCTGTGGCTGTCCAGTTTTTCCAGCGTCCTTTATTGAAGAGACTGTCCTTTCCCGTTCTTGCCTTTTTTGTTGTAAATTAATTGATCACATATGCATGGGTATTTTCTGTTAAGTTCCATTGATCTGTGTGCCTATTTTGGTGCCAATGCCAAAATAGTTTCGGTTGCTATTACTTTGTAGTGTAGTTTGAAATCAGGGTGTGTTATGCTTACAGCTTTGTTCTTTTGAAGATTACTTGGCTATTGATGGTGGTTCTATGCAAAATTTAGGATTGTTTCTTTTATTTCTGTGGAAAATGACATTGGAATTTTGATAGAGATGACAGTGAGTCTGTAGATTGCTTTCGTTTGTATGGACATTTTAACAATATTAATTCTTCCAATCCGTGATCAGGGAATATCAGTTTATTTGTATCATCTTAAAGTTTTCACTGTACAGATCTTTCACCTTGGTTAATTCTCTTCTAGCTAATTTACTCTTTCTGATTGAACTGTAAATGGGATTTTCTTAATTTTTCTTTTTGATAAATCATTATTACAGAAATGCAACAGATTTTATATATGGATTTTTTTCCTGTAACCTTATTAAATTCATTTATTAGTTCATGTTTTCTACATATGATAATTTATCTGCAAATAGTGGCAGTTTTAGCTCTCCCTTTCCACCTTTTATATCTTTTTCTTGACATACTGTTCTGGTTAGGACTTCCAATACTTATGTTGAGTAAAAGTGAGGGTGAATTTCCTTGTCTTGTTCCCAGTCTTTTTTTTTTAATATTTGTTGCATTTATTTATGTATAGAAGAGCTGGGGTGTAGGCCAGAGATGTGGGGGCGGGTTTTAAAGAGGATTCACCAGAGACAGAGTGGGGAGCAGAACAAGTGGATCAACTGAAATAAACTGCTGAGGGGAACATCGAGTGAGGCAGGAGAGGTCTGCGGTGCCATGTGGGTCATCTCCCTGGCCGGGGATCGAACTCGTGCTTCAGTAGCTGTGGATAGCTTCATAGTGCTGAGATTTAACCCCTTGCGCCACCAGGGAGGCCCAAATTATGCGTTTTTTAAACAAAATACCAGACCTACACTGTGACTATACCAATAACTTCTCTTAAAAAAAAAGAGATTTATTTATAAATACAAGAGCTGGGGTGCAGGCCAGAGGTGCGGGGGCGGGGGGGGAATGAGAGGATTCACCAGAGACAGAGTGGGGAGCAGAACAGGCAGATCCACCGAAACATACTGCCAAGGGGAGCAGCGGGGAGACAGGAGAGGTCTGCTGCGCCCTGTGGGTCAGCTCCCTGACTGGGGGATCAAACTCCTGCTGCAGCAGTGGCTGGCGACAGCTTGATAGCACTGAGACTTAACCCCTGCCCCACCAGGGAGGCCCTTGTTCTCAATCTTAGAGGAAAAACTTTCACCTTTTTTCATTTAATGTGATACTGGCTATAAGTTTTTTATATGTGGCCCTTATTATGTTGAGTTATATTTGCACTATATTTTTTTTGAGTTTTTTCTTCATAAAGAGATGTCAAATTTTGTATCAAATTCAGTAAAATATAGTGACAGGCCTGATACGTAGAAAATAAGGGGAAGCAAAAGTCAGGTTGACATACCTTTTAGAATTTTTCTCACTTTTGATAGTTAAACCACTTTTCTATTTCCTGCATTATCTCCATATGTGATTACTGGTTTCATTAATTTTGTAAATTTGATAAACCAACTTCACAATTAGTCGGTATCTAGGCTCTGAAGACAATTCCTTTGGAAAAATAATGTTTATATGCCTTATGTAAGACTGGCTGATTATTTTCTACATTTGCTATTGTAGTTATGTTATCTTTATATTAAATAGTGGAAGCATATAAAATAACTGATTTAGATTGAATATAATGTACTCTGTGGCTTTAATATCCAGTAATTGGTACAGATGTGTTAGGCTTGGTCCTAGGTGCTCAGAATTCAAGCAAAAGCTGATTTGACTTGGGTGAGAAGGCAATGGTATGTTGTAGTTGGAGTCTCTTTATTTTTCAAATATGTTATTTTTAAAATTCAATTTTAAAGTTGTAACATTTTATAAAGACCTCCTGTGTACTTTTTGCCCGATTCTCTGGACACTGCGCGTGGAGTCGCCTTGCGCACTCGGCCCCTCTGCACTCACACGGCGCATGCGACCTGGAGACTTTGATGCAGACTTTGATGCGGACGCGGTGCCCCGTTTCCAGACACAAGGACACTCTCTCTCGGTAGCATTAATAAGCCTAGGCTGCCGTAACAGCGCCACAAACCGTGTGACTTACACAGAGGAATCTGTTTTTCCACGGTGCTGGAGGACGGAAAGCCCAAGCTCAAAGTCTGGCAGGGGCAGTTTCTGCTGAAAGTCAGTCTGCTGCAGAGAGCTGGGCTGAGGGGAGGGAGACGGGACTGTGTCTCTCGCCCGGTGAGGTCACACTGGCAGGTAGGACTCCTGCGTAGGAATTTTGAGGAGACACGATTCACTCCATTGCAACAGTTGCTGTGCGACTGTGACACACACTGGTACAATACTCCCCTTGTGCGCACCTGAGTTCAGTGTTGAGCAGTCTTTCAAGACCCAGGATTATGTGTTGCAATTAGCTGTTACTTTCCTCAGCCTGAGGCAGTTTTTCAGTCTTTCCTGCCCTTGGCGTTCTGTGGGAATACAGGCCTCACAAGACTAGGAATAGTGCGCGTCCCCCAGCGAAGCCTCTTGGGCCCAGGGCCTGGGGGTCCGGTCCCACGAAGGACTTGCCTCGGTGCTGGGGCCCGTAAGTCACCCTGGCAGATCACCCTGGCAGATCCGTGCTGGCCCCGCCTGCCGCCTTCACAGCAGAGGGACGACTGCCTGTCCCTAGGGGAGGCAGGAACCCCACAGGGATGTGAAGACGGTCAGGAAATTAAAGAACATGGACCAGTAACTTGTAAACTGTCTACAGGTTTGTGTTTATTCAGTTTTTCCCTGTTACTGGATTTGGGTTGTGTGGTTCTGAGCAGAGGGTCCCAGACCAGAGGCCGCGTCCGCGCGCCCCGTGTTCCGCTCGGTTGAGACAGTGTTGGCTGGTTTTGAGGGAAAGTGACCTAAGACAATCTAACTATCCTGTTTTGCCTTCACCTTGCTCTCACTCGCCTTGTTAGCATTCGTTAATGATTGTTTCTTAAGTCAGTCTGGACTGACATCCATGCCTAATGCTGATTTTATAATCCACCGTCTCCTGTACACTTACTGGTTATAACGCCATTAGAAGGGGGCCTCCCTGGTGGCGCAGCAGTTGAGCGCTGCGCTGTGACACAAGTTCCACGCCCGGCGGGGGAGATTCCCACTTGGCGCTGCAGACCTCTCCTGCCTCGCCCGCTGCTCCCCTCAGCAGTGTGTTTCCGTTGATCTGCCTGTTCTGCTCCCCGCTCTGTCTCTGGTGAATGCTCTCGCCACCCCACACCTCTGGTCTGTACCCCAGCTTGTATGCATAAATAAATAAATCTTTTTTTAAAAAGGCCATTAGAAGGATCTATCCTTAGAACTATTGGTTATAAAGATAAGTCAGGCTGTCTCCCCTTTCTGTATTTTTTTTCTTACTTCTTACATTAGTGTGGATTCCTGTTTTATTCAGGGTTTATAATCCTTTACAGTTATTTAGCTCATCATTTAACTTGTCCATTCCATAGATTGGGCCAAGGGGAGACCCTTGAAGATAATGCTTTTGTCCATTTGATAGCGTTCTTTGATCACCTTTTTACTTTCTGCTACAAGATGTTTCAGGCTCTTCTAGTAGTTTCTTTCCTGGCCTGCAAGCAGCCATTTCCCCAAAAAACACTGCTTCCTGTGAGACGCCACCATCTAGGTATTAGGTACTAGAATATTATTATTCCTAGGCCCTGTCAATAGAGACATTAGGAAATAGTTGTAAGTGTCCTCCCTCCTTCTCTCTCTCTCTCTCTCTCTCTCTCTCTCTCTCTCTCTACTAGAACTGAGTTCATAACAAAACCTCCAATATCATCCAGCACTACGGGGTTATTCCACCTCCCCTTTCCACGTTTGTCTATTTCAGAGACAGCATTAATGGTATCTGCATTGCGAGTTTGCATGTGGAGTGTGGAAGACAGAACGGAGTCAAGGATGACTCATGCTTTTTAACTGAAAAAGAAGCAGCGCCGTTTACCGAGATGGAGGAGGTTGTGGGAGACAGCTTGGGGGCAGCCAGCGGTCACAAGCTGGGCTGAGGGCGGGGCGCGCTGGCCCGAGTGCTGGCTCGGCCCTCGGAGCTTTGATTCTGCAGGTCAGAGAAGTAGTTTGGGTTGAAATGTCGATTACTTGAAAACAACCAGTTAAGCTGGACAAAAACGATTGTATTTCTTCAATACTTTATTATGGAGTCAGGAAGTGCGTATTTTAGAAATCAGAATGCAGGCCATTCATCTCCTTTCTGATCTTGTACAGTTTTTTCCCTAAAATGAGATCATTCTGTAATTACTGTATTTTTTAAGTTTTTAAGTTTTTAAGTTAATATTTTCCTCATCTTCAGTGCACTTAGAGCTGGTAGCCCAAGGCCACACCCACTGGGGACCCAGCTCAGCCAGGCAGCTTGCTCTGGCCTCAGAGCGCTTACTCACTGGCCTCGAGGTGAGTTGTGTGAATCCATTGGGTCCGCTTCCCACAGAATCTCACCTTCTGGAGTCATCTGATTGCTTCCTGTTGTTTCCCTAGTCCTTTTTTATTAATTCTATCAGCAAAATTCCTTGCTTTTTCTAAAACACCTGTATAAAAAACCTTTTGTGGCTTATTGTTAGCCCCAGAATAAAGGGTAAAACTTGTCCCACCAGAACTTGTCGTATTTGCCGATTCTCTTTTTTCTTCCACCCAGACCTTCCTGGTCAGACTGAAATGAAATTAGGGAGGGGCTAAACCATGTGGCTTTAAATCCCCCCTCCCCACTTTGACTTTGGCTGTCCATCGCGGTCCCTGGTAAGCGGAGGCTGTCAGGCCCCCTCGGCATTGCAGTCGTCTGCAGAGCGGCGGCGTGTCGGAAGTGCTGTGCGTGTGTTTGTTAACGAAACGTAAAATTCCCGCCTCAGTTTTGCTCCATAGGACACTCGTTTCACTCTCCGCACAGCAGCTCTGCTCGTGACTTGTCCTTGCTGGAGTGCTCTGGCCCTTCCTGCCTGCAGAAGTAGAGCTTCTTAATCAAACATTTAACTGGTACTAACTGAGCACTTGCCAGACGCTGAATTGGTGATTCACGTGGCAGTGAACAAGACATCTGCACAGCGGGCGTGCGGGCAGGCTCACCACCCCAAGTGTCTGATAGCACTCAGCTCCCCGTGCCCTGAGGTGTGGCCTTGGAAAGTCGGGGTTCTCGGGAGCTGTGTCACGTAAAAGAGAGTTGAGAAAAGAGAGAGGTTAGCCTCTTGAAGTGGGTGGTCAGGCCAGGGAGGGGGTGGGACTTGGTATAGTTACTGAACTGGAACTTTAAGGGCAAAAAGTGGCTAAATCTGAGGCTCACCAGGTAAATAAGAGGGTGTGGAAAGAGTTCGGGGTAGACTTCAAGTTCCCACGGCCTCTCGGCACCATCCCAGGCTACCTCAACCAAATTCTCTGAGCTTCTAGTGTGCTCTGACTAGATGGAGGGTTTGCGCCAGGCGAAAATGGCGATAAAACAACTTGGAATGCTTTCTCTCGGAAGGAAGTAAAAATAAGATGCGGGTCAGAATCTCACATAAATTTATTTATTTTAGAGATTTATTTATGCATACAAGAGCTGGGGTGTAAGCCATTTTTGGGGTGTGTGTGAGAGGATTCACCAGAGACAGAGTGGGGAGCAGAACAGGTGGATCCACTGGAATACACTGCTGCGGGGAGACAGGAGAGGTCTGCTGCGCCCTGTAGGAAGCTCCCTGGCCGGAGATCGAGCTGCAGTGGCTCTGGACAGCTTCATAGAGCTGCGCTTAACCCGTTGCGCCACCAGAGGGGCCCCAGGAACTTTGAATTTGACCAGGAAGAGACAAGCCTGAAATGGAATGTAGGACCCAGATCACAAGAGGGGTAAGGGGCTTGGGCATTTCTCCTGTATGCAGTGGCGATCACTAACAGATGTGATCTGAGAAATAAGTAGATCATCTCTCCATGTTAGAAGATGAATTTGGCAACAGTGAAGAATAAATTCAGTCTGGAGGCAAACTAGGCCCTGGGCTGTGTGGCGGCGCAGCGGTGTGCGGCCCGGCAGAGAGCAGTAGGAGGGCGAAAGGACAAATACTGAGCAGCGGCGCTGGAGAGGAGTGGGCTGGCCTTGGGGATTTCCTCAGTGGTGCTGAGGGTCTCGTCGGAATGAGGCGGAGACAGTAAAGATGGCTCATGCCCTGGCTCAACCCAGGAGCCGTAGCAGATGGGAAGAGGAGGCAGGTTAATAAAATCCTGAAGAATCAGGCTCAGGGTACCCCTGAGAGTCTGAAGTGGGTCTGCATGTTTTCTGGTAAGGGAAATCCAGACCTGCTCTCTCTGGATCGGGGGGTCATGGAGACACTGAGGTGACAGTAAACGGTGATTTTACTGATAGCATTTCATGCTTTACATACATTATTTCATTTAATTTTATAACATCGTGAGCTTGTCATTTTACAAAGAGGACAGTGACATGAGGACTGTCAGGTAATAACTAAGACCTCATAGCTAGTAAGACAGAATGGAACAAGCTGATTGAAAGCCTGAAGTCTTATTATTGTGGTGGGGGTGACTAGAAAAGCCCTCAGAGGAGAGCCCAGGGAGCAGCGACAGAGGGAGGAGATAATCACAGGCAGAACCGTTTGCCCGCCATCTCCCGGTGTGCTCGGGGACGCCGGAGCATGGGAGGGGAGCCAGGGGTGGTTGTGACAGGGAGGAATCCTGTGGCTGCTTATTCTGTGTTTCAAAAGCCATAAAGAACATTTCTTAAAAACCATTGGATTTAATAAGTTGGAATTTATTCATCAGCTTGTAATTGCTATTTGAGTGGGGCGATGGTCCCATAGATAAAGTTGCATAATTTATGGGACGCTCTTAGCACATGGTAAGTACAAAAAGAAAAGGTAGCTCCTGTGATTATGGCGTTAGGAGGAGCTGAAGTGGATACAGTGAGTGTAATAAAACTTTTGGATCCCCAGTTTGTAAGGTCTTAACCGACTTGGGTAAGCTGAACAGGCTGGGTTTAAGTTTGAGCACATTTTTGGTGAGAACATAATTCTCATTGAGGCTTTCTGCTCTCTGTAAAATAGCACAGCCGCGCCCGAGTGAGCAGGAGTGTGGTTGGATAGTGGGCTGGGCATGGTGTTGTTCTGGCAGAGGACAGAGTGTGTTGATTAAGGGCACGTGGAAGGACTAGCTTTGAGGGCCGACTGATGGGGGAGATGGAATTTATGTGGTTTCCATTCTCCTGGTGATGTGATTTTTCTTCACTAGAAGCTGGGAACAGAAATACAGCTGCAGACATAGAGACATTTAGATAGATTGATCCAGTTTTGGGGTTTTGTTGGATGCATGTGCTACAAAGGCTAAATTACGGGGGGGGGGGGGATGAAAAGAAAAGTTGTGATAAAAGAGTGGTTAAAACCATGGTCTAAGACTGGTATTGTTAGAGAAAGAATTGAGTACTGGAAGAGATCGTAGAGATAAGAAAATAAGGAAGTTCGATCTTGATGAAATTGAAGAGCACATGAATGGGAGCGAGAGGTTGTGGGCAGAGGAGGGAATTTTACATTGTGCCAAGGAGGGAAGCTTATTGAATTTGAGATCAAGAAATTGAGACTAGAAAATGTGATTAATCATCTAGATGGACATTAAACTTGCCCAGGGTAACAATGGAACTTGGGATAACTTAACTCTGCTCACAGTTCCAGCTAGTAAATTGATCAGGCCTTGTCATGAGTCATTGAAAAAAGGTTAACCTATTTGTGTTCATGGATCAAATGATCTATTTCCCAAGACATTCATCTAGTGATTAAAGTAGCCTCGAGACCTCTCTTGGCAGAAGATGGGGGGACTTAGGTGTATCTGAGTGATAACTGGCCTGTTTGATGGCGAGTCTGTCTGCAAGAATCTTGCAGAGCTAAACCATTTGCTTAAGGGCACGTTCTGGTTGGATCCTAAAGTCTTGCTCCTCCCACTAATCGTGGTGTTTTGCAATAAGTTGAGCTTAAAAGCTAAACATTTGTCCAGTGTTGAGTTTTTCAGGGTAAGACATCTATGAAGTGAAGTAGAAATCTACTCAGAGTACTTTGACAGAAATTTAACCTTAAGCAATCAAAAATTTTAGGCTCTAGTTTCAGTAAATTGGCCCATCTGTTCTGTCTGTCCGTCTGTGTAATAGCTATAGCATTTGACAATACCGTAGTTGAAGTTGGACTAAATGTCGGTTGACCAATTTGACTTCACTGTCTCTTGCCACCCAGCTGCCTACCCCCATCGCCTGAACCTCTTCTACCTTGCCAATGACGTCATCCAGAACTGCAAGAGGAAAAACGCGCTCATCTTCCGAGAGTCGTTTGCTGACGTGCTTCCTGAAGCTGCTGCTCTGGTGAAGTAAGTAAATTCTTCCTGCTCATTAAGATCTGAGGGTGTGCAGAGAATTGTACTTACGACCTTTGCTGGAAAAAGACATCCTGACGGAGTTCAAGGAAAGGATGGATTGGGCGCTCTGAGGCAAACAACATAGAAGCGTTTCCGATGACCTCACATTAGTTGTTGCTTAGTGAAGAAAGTCTTCAAGCCATTCAGGAATTTGGACTTTGACATTTTTCTCACTTTCTGACTTAATTGTTAGACCCATCTTTCTTCTGTCTTTAAGTACTGTTTCTGCTACTGCATTTAACTCATGCAGGTAACTGCTCTCTCTCTCTCTCTAGCTTTTGACCATGTCTTTACTTTCTGGGAATAACTTCCTCACTGATCTAGCACAGGATGATACAGTGCAGATGTCTACAGCAACACAGTACAGCTCACATTTACATAAAGCCCTACTGCTATAATTTGTGTGGGAATGTTATAAATTGGCAATTATTATACAGTTATTATTTGAAACTCACAATAAGCAACTTGCAGGTAAGCAGGTGGGATTTTATTGTTCTTATTTACAAAACAAGAAAGCCAAAGCCCAGAGTAGTTAAGAAATGACTCCAAACAAAAGCGCAGTTGAGTTTAGTAAAAGAGCTGAGCTTTGTCTGATGCTTTGTCCCACGTTGCTTCTGCCACATGGCCCTCCTAGCCCTGACTAAGCATTTTCACCTCGTAACTGTCGCTTAGTAATTCCAAATCCTTGTCCTGTTATTTCATAGTCACTTACAAGATTATGCTTCTTCTGCTATTTTCCTGTCCTTTCCTCTCTGCCTTTTGGTTTCCCATTGTCATCTTTATTTCATGTATTTCTTTTGTCGTGACAGCTCCTAACTGGCCTTCAGTTTATCGTCCCCTTGTCATTGACCTCAGGCTGCAGACACTGATGTCCAGAGACATCGTGGTTTAAGGCCATCGACTCTGGAGCCTGTATCCATGGGTTTGAATCCAGGTTCGATTCCTCTCTGCTCTGTAACTGTAGACGGTTTAAATTGGCCTCAGTTTTCTTACCTGTGCAGTAGAGCCAATACGGCACCAGCCCCACGGAGTGTGGGAGCTGAGTCATGATACAGATAAAGAGCGTGGAGCAGTGACTGGCATCAGGTGAGCAGTAAATCCAGCTGCTGCCATCATGAGTGTGGTGACGAGGGTCTCTGCTACCACTGACAGTGTTCCTCAGCCACTGCTCTGATTATTCTTCCAAGTGTCTATTTCTTTATGGCCTAACAAATTCCATCTATCTTTGCTGTTTTCTTTGACTCTCAAACCAGTTATCCAGTACAATCGAGGGCAAGATTATTCTCATTCTGTAGATGAAGATATTCACAAACTAAATGATACGAAAATACTCGTAAGATAGGAAACTGGGTATTAAAAATTGATGTTCTCACGTCGCTCAGCAGCCTTCCCTTGCTTTATTTACTTGTCAGTGCATTAGCCAGGCCCGGCCGCGGCGGCCAGATCTCAGCCTCCCTCCTGCCCTGGTCACCAGCCCTCTTGCGTGTTGATCAGCTGTTTCCCCCCCCCCCCCGCCCCGCCATGTGTCTTACTATCTAATGCTTTTGAGGTTTTTTTCCTGCAATATTTCTTTTCCTTGGAAGCAGCAGAACTTAGAAGTTAAGAAGTTAAGGCAACAATCCAGTTGCCTATACTCAAATCCTGGCTCTACCACTTGCTGGATTAGCTGTTTTTCAATTCTTCAGTTTTCTTACTATAAAATGAGAATAGTAGGACAGTTTGTATATTACGGTTGTTGTGAAGATTATACAAGCTAATATAAGTGTTAGGGATAAAAACAGGCTACAAAAATTAATGAGCTAAGTATCTCAAGGATTTTGACGGAGAAAAGGCAGGTAGGAAGGATATGGTAAAAGAAGAGCAGGAACTAATAACATTAAAAAGGGAACATGCACGAGGTGTCTCGAGCAAGCAGTTCCTGAAGGAAGCAGCGCGGTGGCTGCCGGGGCTGCGGGCCGCGGGGCTGCTGTTCGGGGGTCAGTCTCGGCGTGAATCGCGCTGCAGCGCGTGCGACGTGAGGACCCATCGAGGGCAGCTGGTTGTGCCACAGTGTGAACGTGATTAACACCACTGACTGTTCACTTGAAAATGACTAAGGTGGTGAATTTTAGAAAATTAGAGGGAAGGAAAAAACCACAAAACAGACAAGCATGCAGTAGGAGTTCAACAAAGGAATCGTCTTTTTTGTTTTTTTTTTAATATTTATTTATTTATACATACAAGCTGGGGTACAGACCAGAGGTGTGGGGCGGCGAGAGGATTCACCAGAGACAGAGTGGGGAGCAGAACAGGCAGATCAGAAATATACTGCTGAGGGGAGCAGCGGTGGAGGCGGGAGAGGTCTGCCGCACCATGTGGGATTCTCCCCAGCCAGGCGTCGAACTCGCATCACCGCTGCCGACAGCTCCACAGCGCAGCGCTTAACCGCTGCTGCGCCACCAGGGAGGCCCAACATCAGTTTTTTGAGAAAACTATGAAGTTGATAAACTTTAGATAAGAGTTATCAGGAAGAGAGGAGGCATAAATACACAGTATTAAGAATGTAACAGGGAGTCATGATTATACATCCTGCAAACCGTAAGAGGCTATACAAGCAGCTTTATGCCAGTAAATTTTAAAATTTAGACAATAATTACATTCCTCAGAAAAAAAAAATTTTTTTTCTCAAAGAAAAAATTTAAAGACCTTAGACCTTCATGACCATTGGCAGTAGTCAGAGGTCCTCCCCACAGACCACCCCCTTTCCTAGGAGTTTGCCCCCAGAGCACAGGTGGCCCGAAAACCACCACTGAGTGGGGAAGGAAAAGGCTATCCACGTCACAGCCTTGGATGTGGTCTGCTGACGGGTGGCGTCCGCCACAGAAGCACAGGACAGCCTGGCAGGGAGGCTGTGGCGGGGGAAGGACTCCCTCGGGCTTGCTGGGCCTGGGGCAGACTGAAAGCTGACCGTGAGCGTGTGGTGTTGCCACTGTGTCTCCCTGTGGAACTCTGATGATATGGGGCTGCCCCGACGCCCCAGGACACGGAGGCCTGCCCTGAATCGTGGCCTTGGCACACCGCAGGCTGGCTGTGCTGTCCAGGGTGCTGCAGCCGGTGTCAGGGAAGCTCGAAGACGCCGACTCCAAGGTGGACAGACCCTGCGTACGCTTCGGTGTGAAACAGCTCACTGGAGCTATGAATGACACGGGTTTGAGCCGCCTATGGCCAGAAGAAATACAAGGAAATTGTTAAGGAAATCAGCACCTGCCTTTAAGACAGTTGGCCGGTTTCTGCTCGGAATGGTGACAGCGCTGGAGCCCAGTACTAGTCTAGTCCTCGGTTCAAGGTCAGAAAGCTGTGAAGGCAGCAGTGTCGGCGGGCCGCACTGCTGGCACTCTGGGTTACAGCCTGCTCCCAGATTGTCCAGCTGGCAAGGCCTTTGTCTCTCCGGCTCCAGATGTCTACAGAATCGTGGCATCGGCGCTGCCCCCGCTGGCCCAGTAAGGCCTTGTGTTCTCAGACCTCGTGTGGCGGTCACCTCTGCTCCCATCAGGGACACAGCGGAAGTGAAGTCTTTTGAAATGCACCAGGAGGCTGTGAGTGCAGTTCTTCCCAGGAGGGTGTGGGCTTCATTGTCAAGGATTTATCTGGCAAAGATGTTTATCGTGGCTCGGTACCTACCCAGACCACCCAGGCCAAGTCAGCCGCGGCGCCAGTGTGCTGAGCCGGAGCGCAGGCCTCCTCCTGCTGAGAAGCTGGACTGTGGCGGCAGGCTCTTGGAATCATCTTGTGGCTCTTGGAAAGCGTGTGCATGCTGTTCCTCTGCTCATCTGGAATATTTTGTTTTGTTGCTCAGATATGAAACAGCGTTACTACTGGTGGCATCAGAGCAGTGGGCAAGAAGGTGGCCATAGTTGGCAAGGGCTCCGGGTCTGCCCAGAAAACTTAAGAGGCAGATATCTTGCCTGCCACCCAGTCTCTTTCTTCCAGTAACCCACAACATTTAAATTTTTATTTTTCCTCTAACAACATAAAAAGACTCATGTTGGCATTGACAGTTATATGTTAATAAAATGAGATGCATGGAAATGCTCACTTGAAACACCACTTTAAATAGTGGAGACTCGGGCCTCCCTGGTGGTGCAGCACTTGGGCGCTGGGCTGTGGAGCTGTCAGCACCCGGCCGGGGAGAGTCCCACAGGGTGCGGCGGACCTCACCTGCCTCGCCCGCTGCTCCCCTCAGCAGTGTGTTACCGTCGATCTGCCTGTTCTGCTCCGCACTCTGTCTCTGGTGAACCCTCTCGCCGCCCCACGCCGCTGGTCTGTACCCCAGCTTTTATGCATAAATAAATAAATCTTGAAAATAAATAAATAAATAGTGGAGACTCATGTCTCACAGGTAGAGCTTTTAGAACAGCTTGTACATTTCAGTCAACGAGAGGTGGAAAAACAACTCTTTGTTTCTATTAAGTTTAATAGTAAAAGACTGATTAATGCCTCTTAAAAACAGTTTATTAAATTAAAATTATTGCATATATGATAATAAAAGCTAAAGGACAATACAAAAGAAAAATAAGGACTGTTGACAATATTGCATTGTAAGCCCTTCGGAAGGAGAGGAGACTGTTTTGTGACTTGTTTTCGTGTGTAGCGGTTTTAAGTTCCACTTTTCAAAAAAGTACTTTTTATTGGAAACAGTTGACCAAATATCTGTCAAAGAATTTGAGACCCATTAAAGCAAAGTTTAATGAGAAAAATAAAAAATCCCTGATCTAGGTTCATAACAAGTTAAATAATTCTAATCTTGCACATATTCAGAGGAGAGAGCAAGAGAGAGAGAGAGAGAATGCTGCTCTCTTCACCTTAGTGGGACTAGCATACCTTGACACCCAAACTTGACTAAGAGAGTATGGGAAAGAGTATTCTGGACAGATCTTATTCATAATCAAAGATGCCAAAAAGCGCCCTCTTGAATGCAGGGGAATGTGGCTGACTGGGGTATTTTGCAGCGTGGGGCACACGGCTTAGCACTGAAAAGCAAACTCATACAACTCACTCTGCCTGTAAGTTATAAGAGGAAAAATGCAGAAAAATACGTTCATCATAAAACAAGTCGGGAACAGAAAGGCGCTTATCAGTCTAGTCACGTGTCCAAGAATAAAGGCCTGCAGGAAACGTCATCTGGGAGGCAGCAGGCGGAGATAGTGCCCAACGCCATGTTTGTGTTCCACTGCGGTGGTGCCTTGCCCAGCGGAGAACAGCAAGCAAGAGATACAGAGAACGCTGGACAGGAGCTTAGCACAGTATCTGGGGGCCATTTTACACAGCAAAATCATCAACAGGAGAAACAAATGTAAAGACTCGAGGCACTGAATAAACTCGGGAAGCACGCTGGCTTCTAGCACATCGCCCAGTCTGGGACACGCGGGAGGCCGCCCGAGTACCCGCGCTCTGCCTGCTGGGAGTGATTGCGGGGACACGAGTATTGGCTTAAGTTATGAAATCCTAAAAATTGTAACAAAGATGTGTAAGACCTCTGTGGAGAAAATTATAAAACATAATTGAGAGACATTGTAGAAAAGATAAGTATGTATTTGTGGCTAGGGAAGGCTCAGTATTTGACAGTATCAGTTCTTCCCATATTGATTAGTAAATCCAGTGACGTCTCATCTAAGATCTCAGTTGGACTTTTTCTTTTTACAAATTGACTAAAATTTATACTGATGTTTAGAGAGCTTCCACCTCCCATTCTTCCCAAAAAAAGAAAGCTTAGAAACTTTTGAAGAATAACAAGGAGGGTGACTGATGCTATCAGATTTCAAGACTTAACAGTAAAGCTATGATAGATAAAGCAGTATGCTATTGCCCCAGAGATAGCCAAAGGAAACAAGGTAGTAGCTTCTTTCCGCAGGTACTATCTCATCACATCTTAGAGCCCTTTTTTTTTTTTTTTTTGAGATTTATTTTTTATTTGTGCATACAAGCTGGGGGATAGGCCAGAGGTGTGGGGTGGTAAGATGGTTCACCAAAGACAGAGTGGGGAGCAGAACAGGCAGGTATCCGAAATACACTGCTGAAGGGAGCAGTGGGCGAGGTGGGAGACATCTGCTGCGCCCTGTGGGAATCTCCCTGTCTGGGCATCGAACTTGGGCCACAGTTGCCGACAGCTCCACAGTGCTGCCCTTAACCTGTTGTGCCACCGGGGAGGCCCAGAGCTCTTTTTTTCTTTATAGCTGCTACCTTTTACCTGCTTAACAGTTCTTCATATTAAATTTTCCCTGCTTAAATTATTGGGGTGTGGTTTCTCTTTCTTAGTTGGAGTGCAGGTTTGTTCCTGTAGCTACTCCCTTGGACTTAGAGAAGTAAATGGGTCTTCCCCCACCCCTCCACTCCCAGTTGAGATTCAGACCCAAAGAAAGAGCAGATTCCTGCAAGAACATCTGCCTGCCACTCTAGCAGCAAAGAAAAAGGCTGGGGAGCAGTCACGGCTGAAGTGCAGGAACAAGTCTGCACTGTTCTCAAACCTCTGCCTGCCACCTGTGTGCGGGCCTGTTTGAGGCACCCTTGCCCTCTTCCTGCCTCTCAGCAGCCCTCCAGGGCCCTCTGTTGACAGTCTAACACTGAGCCGAGAAGAAACAGTTTGCTCTTCAGCCTTAGGATCACAAAAAGGCAGTAAATTAGTAAGTGGCATACAGATCTACAGGAGGCATCAGTTTTAAAGTCTGCTAATAACATCAGCAAGACTGTGGCCCGGTGGGAGTTCTCATGTACTTTTGGTTTGAGGCTTGACTGGTATAAAAGAACCTTCTTTTAACCAGTTTGTAGTGTGTCCCCAGTGAGCCTGTGATTCTGCCTCGGTCTTACCATGAGAAAATTTTGCAAATGCGCAGCAAGATCAGTGGAAGCAGTTTTTATAGCAGCTCTTCCTTGTTCGTGGCAATAGAAATGAGAAGACAGCCTGGTATTTTTTGCAGTAAAATGGGTGACTTGTGGCATGTTGGAGTACGAAACCGCAAACAAAATGAATGAATTTCAGTTACATGGGTGAAATACAAAGGAATATTTATATGGTATGATTCCATTTATGTAAAGTTCAAGTTTGAGAAAGATAAACATGATACACCTACTTGTATACCTAGTATACCTAGTTGTTAAAACTGAAAGAAAATCAAAGGGCCCGTCCCCACAAAGCCCACCGTCTCCGGCAGGTGGAAGGAGCTTGACCTGCGGGGGCCCGAGAAGCCCTCCCAGGAGCTGGCGGTGCTTGATTTATGACCCTGGGTTGTGAGTATAAGGATTCCCCTTTAAATTACTCTTAAATACTTATGTATATGTATGTATACTTACATATGTTTTATTCAGTTTTTGTCATGTTTATATCACAGTTTCAAAATGTCATCACTTAAAGAGATTGAACTAGAACACAAAAGACTTAACAGGACTTAACATGATTTTCAAAATTATAGTACTGAATAAGTGAATTGAAAAAGTTGGTTCCTTTTGAAAATGGAATTAACCGCCTGCAGGAACAAGTCGCATAATAGGTGGTAGAGCCATCGAGTCTTCCCAGCGAGGTGATAAGCTCTCAGGCCTTTTCTCACTCCACCCTCTGTTTTCCTAAAAGAGCAGGCGTCCTCAAGAAGCGCCCGACTTCTGCTCCCTGGCTTGGATTTCTCCTGGCTTCCATCAGACCTTGTCTCTTCTGTCACCGCCCCTAAGTCACTGCACTGTAATTGACACACATGCTTCCTGTGTCTGCTCTCCGTCTCCCAGACTTAGAGGTTCTGCTCCCAGTACAGAGCCTGGCCCTTCGTATGTGTCCTTGCAGGATGGCGGCCCGATGGAGGAGGGGGCACCTGGTAGACGGGTGTCTAGGTACAGACTCACTGGACGAGCCCATGGATACGGTTCAAATGGTCAAAGAATCATCAGCAAGGGAAAGTTAGAATTTGTATTTTATAATAAAGTTAATTGGAAGTAATGTTCAGCATCCATCTGTGTGATTACCTTACAGTAGTGCTGTAGTTCACTTCCAGTGGCTGTGCTAGCGTGTTTGTGATTGCATTTTGGCAGGACAGTACTTAAATGAGAAAATATTAAAGATGGCTTTAGTATGGATAGGATTGTTTCCATTTAGTAAAGTAATTATTTTATTTAGTAATTTATTTAGTAATATTTTATTTAGTAATTATTTTATTTAGTAATTATTATTTATTTAGTAATTTAGTAATTATTATTATTTAGTAAGGTAATTTTTTCCCCATACACTGTGAAAAAATTCAAATGATGAAATAATTATCAGTTGGTATTATAAGCTTGATAAACTAAAACAATGTATATGTTCAATATCATGCTCACAGCGCAATTTTTAATTTGTTTCAACAAAATATCTTTTATCACTTAATATTAATGTTGTTGATGTGAATATTGACCTTATATTTTAGTTTGTATAGTTTTTGAACTATAGAATATAAGCAGTGGAATAATCTGGGAATAAAAAGATACAAAGAGACTTTCCAGTCATCATCATAGGGCATTCAAGAGAATTTATAATAGACTAACAGGGAATTTATTTTAGCTCTCTAGAACATATAGCTGTATGATATGTCTTATGCTAACTGTAAAATTCATGGAGTCTAAGAGTAGCCAATATCATCGATAAAAAGCAAGTGGGATTTAACCTATGAAATACCTAGATGTATGGTCTGTTGTGATTAAAAGTGGTATTCGTACAAGGACAGATAAATAATTTAAGAACAAAACATGGTAGAAGGGGACCCGTTATGTATATGGAACCTTTGTGAATGGTAGACGTCGCATTATAAATCATGGGCAGGGGGGAGAAAGAAATTGTGGTACATAAGCTTCCCGTGCGGAAAAAATAAACTTTAGTGTTATTTTCCTACACAGTACACCCAAAAATGTTCCAGATAAATCACCTTGATATATAAAACAAAACTTTAAAATATTAAAAGAAAATACAAATACATGATTATTTAGGGGTTAAAAAGCTCTAAGCCACACAGAACAGAGAATAAAAATGTGAATTATATAAAAATTAAACTGCATTACAGAAGACACCATAAAATTAAAGACAGAAGGACACACCCGGGAAGGTGTTTGTTGCAGGTAAATGAAGAGTTTGTTATATAAAAGGGAATCACTGTGGAAGAAACAGAGGAGCAAGTGTTTAGAGTGAGAGAAAAACCCGTCTCCCTGCTTCTGAGCCCCGGAGTGTTTCGATCACCAGCCGCCGCCTCGAGCCAGCCCACCGCGCGGTCTCCGTTCAGTGAGGAGCAGACAGCAGCTGGGAGCCTGCGAGGCCAAGCCGGTCGCCGAGATTCCTCCAGAGCTACGCAGCTGGTCGAGAGAGCCGCTGTGCGAGCGAGTACTCACGGGATGGCGCTCAGGGCTGCTGTTTGGCCTCATACCTGGGCACCGTCTGTGCCTTTGTCTCCTTCCTGCTCTAATCAGTCACCTCACTCTTGAACCGTTTGGGGGGCAGGGGCGCGCTAGCAAAGGCAGCATCGTTGCACTTGCTAACAGTCCTGCCAGGTCAGCCAACTTCTCTGGTTACTTAAAAGTAAAACAAAGGAGTTGATACCTGTTTCTATTACGTTAACTGTACGTCTGTCAAAATTGAGGTGGTGATCGGTAGTGGCTAACATAGAGCTCTTAGAGTACCAGAGTAAGAAAGACTGCTGTTCCGGATTTTGTTTTGTTTCAGAGATTTCCTAAATATGAGAGATGGTTGAACTTCGCAAGTTTGAGAACGCTGTAAATAAAGAACAGAAATAGCTAAAAATGTTAGAGCTGACAGAAATTACCTAGTACCAATTACCTTCTAAATGCAGAAACCTAACCCCCAAACGACTTCTTACTCAGGCCAGAACTAAAATCTAAGCCTCCCTGTCCAGTGCTCCCTTTTACTATGTCACACACGTGTTTCCTTAGCAGTTACTGTTTTCCAGCTTATTTTACTTGAGGACATTGGTAAAATAGCAGCTGGGACGTCACAATGAGTAGTTTGGTTTGAAAATGACAAAGCCCAGTTGTCATTCACTGAGTTATACTTAGTGGGTACCTTGTGGGTATTGAAGAAACAACAGCAAATAAGTCACAACCTTTGTCTTGAAGAAGCTCTGTAGTTCCATTGAAAAGCAGTCATTTACAGATACTTGTCGCTCGACTCCTGGCAGAATGGCCAACCATCTGCTCCAAGGGCTCCTTTTAAGAAAAAAAATAATAAAATTACATTCCTAAAATTTGAGCAGATTTTAAAATGCCGTATTTCATTCTCTTTTGGAATTGAACTAAATTTACTCTGGAAAAATATGCACTGAGAATATAACTTAGAATTGTTTAGAACTCTAATTATAATGAAGGAAGATAAGCTACAGCTCTGACAATAATACAGTATAATGTAAAAATGGATGGGTGGGACTGAATTTACAGCCTCGAAAAATACTAGAAATATACACTAGAAGAGGCACAGTATATTGATGAGGAAAAGAGAAGTTAGGATATTGGAATGATTAATAGGAAACTGGTTTCAACTTTACATACTCTGCCCCAGTAGATATTAAGTAAAGTATGAAACTGAATGTAAAAGGAAATGTTAGTCATTAGAGGAGACTTTAAAGAAATTGTAATTTATAAAACTGCAGGTAGGAGGACTTTCTACACTTAAGTAGTGGCAGCGGAGAGTGCTTTTTACTTCAAGGCTGCATTTTAAAATCCTGTTTCCTTTTCTTTTTTTAATTTATTTATTTATGCATACAAGAGCTGGGGTGCAGGCCAGAGGTGTGGGGGCGGGGGTGAGAAGATTCACCAGAGACAGTGTGGGGAGCGGAACAGGTGGGTCTACTGAAAATACACTGCTGAGGGGAGCAGTGGGGAGCCACGAGAGGTCTGCTGCACTATGTGGGTCAGCTCCCTGGCCGGGGAGCAAACTCATGCTGCAGTGGCTGCCGATAGCTTCATAGTACTGAGACTTAACCCCTACGCCACCAGGGAGCCCCCTAAAATCCTGTTTCTTAATGTAACTTAAAAATTAAAGTGTATTATGGGGAAAGATATTGCATTGTTGCCCCAAAATTAATAAGTGACTTGTAATTGGTTTTATTTATTTTAATAAATTTTGTCTTTGACAGTAACGCTGGAATGTCTCAGTTGTTCATCAGGTCTGTTAGAAAGAAAATTCTTTCCCTTTAACTTCGTGCTTTGGTCACAGAACCAGTTTGATTCCTCCTCCTCATGACGTTTATGCCTGCCCTGCATCGCTGCTTAGTTTTTTCAGCAGTTCACCCTAAGACATGAACTTGAATCTGTGAAGCACGCAGAACAAAGGGCTGCTCCTCACCTTCCTCCTCCTAGATGTACATTTTTAGCATTAGGCACTAGCTGTTTGAAAAATTGTTACAGTTATGAAACTGAGTCATGATTGTTTTCGACCAGACCCTTAAGGTAAAAAACAAACCATCCATCACTGTAGGCCCCGTCTTCTCACTTGGCACTAGTGCAGTTCCTTCTAAACAGGTTCTTCTTAGGTCTCCCCTCACTAGAGGGGAGCCTGGGGGTGCCAGCTGTGTCCGCGAGCACCAGAGGACACCCTCTCACGTCCATCAGGAAGTCCTGTGTGTCACATCCTTGCTAGGTCCCTCAGAGAAAGTGCTGACTAAGAGTAAGATTTTAACCCTAGAAGATAAATACCAAAAGACATTTGAAAAATGATTTTCCTGATGACTTTATCAGATTTCTAGTTTGAGATATGTTGATATTGACACGCCTCCCTTTTTCTTTCGTTCTAGGGATCCATCTGTCTCTAAGTCTATAGAACGAATCTTTAAAATCTGGGAAGATAGAAATGTATATCCAGAAGAAATGATTATGGCGTTAAGAGAAGCATTGAGTAAGTGCCCGTACACTGCTAAAAGAAAAATCGGGAGTCACTTTTCAGTGTTTGATCCATATATTTGCTAAATCTTGTTCTGTTGCTTAATAATGAAAAAAGTTTGGGACCTGGCCCTGTTTGTTGAAAATTGAATACTTAGAGAAATATGTTTGAATTAAAATTTAAGGTAGAATTAGTTTGGGGAGGGTTGGATGTTGTTTTCATTGACTGAAGAAAGTCGTGCGTGTTTAGCGGCGAGAGCCGAGAGCCGTCCGATTAGTTCGCACGTCCCATTTGAGTGTTGTCTTTTTTGGCCTTAAACTATTTTAGTGAGACCCTTGAAATGCAGGCCTTGGTGGTCTGCTTAGTGCCCCATCTCTGCAGGGACTCACACACACCCCCCACACCCCCCGCGCGCTGCCACTGTATTCTGGTGTAACGCTAAGGGCGTCAACACCTGGGGGGCTGCCGCAGGGATGGGTGATCAATAAGGGCCCCCGGCCACTGGCTCTTCTCCCCACCCGGGCAGGAGGCATCCCAGCCTTGGGGGGCGGGGGGCAGCGCCCTGTGGTCATGTGAGTGGTTTACATCGTTGACTGAGGAACACTTGATGCCCGAGCAGCTTGCTGTTGAGACTTTGGCACTGGGTGTCAGCGCCACTAAGCTCCTTGGTACTAAGTGTAAATTGTCATTCTTCACTCTCCTTTGATTTAGATGGGTAATAAGTTGTCTGTCTTCTAAAGTTATTTGGTCCCCAAGTGCTAGGTGCACGTAATTAAGTCGTTGAATAGAAGCTGGTGATGTCTGATGCTACGGCCATCGCGTCCCTAGAAATTTGCTTTAGACGTAGCCACTTCTAAGAAGCTGTTAAATTCATTTGAATTTTTAGCGAGTATTGTTAAGCCGCCTCCTTCTCCAAATCAGCCCTTTCATTCTAGAAGTGTTCACTTGATGGCTTCTTAGATCTGGTAGCTGTTCTTATTTTTTGATAAAATGAAAGAAAAGAAACCAACACGCAGTCTGGGACTGCCTTTGTTGAGGCCAAAACTTTGACTCTGAAGTGGACAGACGGGCAGCTTCCCATAATGCCAGACTGCAAAACTGAAATGTCTTCCAGGTACCACTTTCAAAACTCAGAAGCAGCAGAAAGAAAATCTGAACAAACAACCGAATAAGCAGTGGAAGAAATCACAAAGTAAGGAACAAAATCTCAACTAATCTAAAATTACCTCCCCTTTCTGGAGCAGGAGAAAATGTAGACCGTTTGGTGTCACACCTGGCTTGACCTGGGGCGAGCTGGAGTTCACAGCCGGGAGGCGCCCCATGACTTGGGTTCAGCAAGCCATCGTGGAGTTAACATCTAAAGAAAATAGCATAAAAACCTGCCTTTAAACAAAGGAAGTGCAGAAAAAGGGTTTAAATGAGTGAAGATTCAAGAGTAGTTGGGGGATTAAAGAAGAGCCAATACTTAATAGCGTCCAGGCTAACTCTCAGGTTCAAGGGTGAGTGAAGTTAGAGCCAGCTGGTGTTAAACAGCAGAGCTGACGAGGAGACCAGGCAGTGAGAAGCAGTTCTGTGGGAGTCAGGAAGTCCTTCAGAATTGGGGTGCCCTCTCCCAGTTTAGACATGGGCCTCACGTCCTGGCCAGATGCTCATTCCCTTGCGAGCTCGGCCACGAGGGTCCTGTCTGCGCAGCAGGGGTGGGCAGTGCTGCAGGGGTGGCCCCGTGGCCAGGCTGAGGAAGGCGAGGCGTGGAGGAGCAAGGTTCAGACGCTTGGGACCGGGGCGCCATGTGGTTTGGCTGCAGCGAGTGCAGGGCGCTTGGGCTGACTGGGGCCCCTCACATCCTTCTGGTCCCGAGTCGCACGCTGGGGCAGCAGGAGTTGTCGTCTCGGCCACCATGTGATGGGCTTAGAATTTTGTGAATTGAGTGAGCAGAAAGTGAAGTCCAAAGCTGAGTACACAGGACTAGAGTTACTACTTGTAAGTAATTTTCTTCAGCCAGGGCCCAGGATTCGTTGCATGTCCGGCGCCTACATACCCTCAGTTTGAGCTATTGAGATCCTCTTACTCGCAGACTGGGAAGGAAAGATACTTCATGTATCTTACTGTCTCCAAACCCGTAATTCCTGAACTTTATGACTTAAAAGGGTCTGTTGGAGGTAAGTAGGTTAGGTCTAGCTAATGGGTTTACTGTTATATTGACCATACTTGTGAGTGTTTAAATGTCATGTTATTCTAGGAATTACCATTTAAGTGCATGTTTGGCATATGCTCAAAGAGTATACCCTGAACTATAGAACCGAAATTTTTCCTGATTATTAATCAACTCTGTGTTTCTGTATTTTTAATAACCTTCTGTTTAATTCCAACAGCATCCACGAATCCAAAAGCTGCTCTCAAGTCTAAGATAGTGGCTGAGTTTCGTGTAAGTTACAGTATATGTTTAGTTACATTTTGAACCCGTCAAGGGTTCATCTTTCTATAAAGCTCTACGAAACTAAAATTTTCTTAGCGTTAGCATAGTAAGACTGTTGAAATAAAATTTAAAGAGCTGTAAGTGGACCTTTGTATCAGTCTTTACTCCGCATCATAAACTATATCAGGACTGACTAAGGAAAGGACCTTTTAAAGCGTTAACTAAACCCCTGGTTTCGACATGGGACTTGAAGTCAGTGTCACTGGTTATGAAGAAATGGAGAGGGTTTTGTTCCTCTTGGGATTGGTTGAGGTCTCAGCATGTCTTATTTTACTGGGGAGAAGGAGAGGAAGGGAATCCTCTTAGGAGGGAAGTATGACCGTGTCCCTGTTCAGTCTCAGGCCCTCATTGAAGAGCTGCTGCTGTACAAGCGCTCGGAAGATCAGATCGAACTGAAGGAAAAGCAGCTGTCGACGATGAGGGTGGACGTGTGCAGCACAGAGACACTCAAGTGCTTGAAAGGTAACACGCCCTTGCAGGTGGTGTGACTCTGGTTTTCTTTGTGCGTCTGTCTTTTCCCCCATCAAGGTGAGCTTTGGTTGTAGCAAGCGGAGACCTGTGGTTTTCCAGGGAGTGATTTCACACGTAGAAACTTGGTGCCTAAGTCCCTGTCCTTCGCCTCGGGCTCACTCAGTGCATGTGCTGAATATATCTCAGTAGCGCTGAAGGACAAATTAAAAATAATCTTAGTGAAACAGCTCTGCCCTCCCTACTCCTAGTGCCTCCTGGGTGTAGTAGGTGATAGAGATGTAGCCCTTAGACTGGCGTGCCCCCCGGATGTGGCTAACTGGGTGAGCGTGTTCTCTAGTAAGGGCACATGTGGTGTGTCATTTACAGAACACAAATCTCTTGAAGGTACAGATGATCCTTATTCATTCTTTGCTATATCCTAACACCTGGAGTAATGCCTGGTACTCAGTAGGCATTTGGTAGTTCTGAAATAATGGATAAATGACTGTTAATGGTTCATTTTGACACCATTTTGTTCTTGTACTGTGCTTGAAATTTAGCATGTTATCTAATTTAACCCTCACAATAACCCTAAAGCATGTTAAAAGCACGGCCGATTAGAGGCAGTCAGTCATTTGTGCCCGTGTCCAGTGCCATGCCCCAGGTGTCGTGGGAAAGAAGTTCCTTTAGGAGAGGCAATGTCATTGTTTAAAAATCATGCTTCCCATGCCAAATTACCAGGTATCTTCATCAGATAAGAAAGGATTCTTAGTGCCATACACGCAGAGGTCACTTCACTTTTCCGAATTGTTTTCACATCTCCGTCAGAGAGCGGCCTCACTCTGCTGTGTGTGTGAAAGTGGGTGGTGCGCGCGAGCAGAGCAGCCTTTGCACCGTGGCTAGCGGTGGCCGTGTGCCCTCTGCTTTATGAACGAAGCAAAGCACCCATTGGCCTCCTTTCAGTTGAGTGTGCCCCGCCGTGAGCACCCGCGCGCTCCTGCATCACTCTCGCAGCATCACCTGGGTCATGTAATGCCTGTTTCGTGATTTGGAGACACTTCTTTAAGGTGAAACTAAGACTCTCACACTCTGCCAAAGCAGCGAGAATAGTTCCACAGGTCATCCTGAGCAATTTCTTCAGAAGAATAAATTTTCTTCCCTTTGTATCTTGAACTCCTACTTCTCTGTTGTTTTAGATAAGACAGGTGGGAAGAAGTTCTCCAAAGAATTTGAAGAGGCAAGCTCCAAGCTGGAGGAGTTTGTGAATGGATTGGACAAACAGGTGAAAAATGGGCCCTCACTAACTGAAGCACTGGAAAATGCTGGGATTTTCTACGAAGCACAGTACAAAGAAGTAAAGGTGGTGGCTAATGTAAGTAATAAGAAGATGTGTACTTAGCTCGCAGTGATTTCGTGTCTACGTCTCTGGCCTCTGTCAGGGATGATTTTCCCATTGCTGAAGAATATGCGTTAGAATTTCTTTTACTTAGAGATATGAGGGAGGCAAACCCTGAATTTGTTCATTCGAAAATGTCCAGCTGCCCGCGCACCCGCACACAGAGCTCTCGGGTCAGCTCCGGTCTTCCCGCGGTGCTCTGCAGGTGTCCCCGCTGTCTGGCGGGCGCCCTCATTTGGGCGAGAAACCAGCCGTCGGTTCCACGCTGCTTCTGCGAATGTGTCTTTCTTCTCTGGCTGCTGTTAATGTTTCCTCCTTGTCTTCAATCTTCAGTAGTAGGTTCTGGGGTGTGGTCTTCATCTTCATCTGGCCTGTGGTTGGCAGGACGTGGGGCGGCGGTGCTGTGTCGGTGCCCTAGGGCTGCCGTGCCCAGGCGCCCACGCCGCAGCCTGCACGGCGCCGACTGGCCATACGGATGCCAGAGTCCAGTGTTGGGGTGTCGCTGGGGTTAGTTCTTCCTCTCTTCGGCCTGCAGGCCTGCTTTCTCCCTCTGTCTCGGCACACCCTCATCCCTCTGCGTGCCTTTGTGTCCAAATTTCCCTTTTTATGAGGGGACTGGTCATGGTGGGTGAGAGCCCATCCTAGTGACCGCATTTTAACTTGATTTACCTCTGTAAAAACTCTTCAAATAAGGTCATTCTGAGGTTGTGGGAGCAAGGGCCTCAGCATTGGATTTCGAGGGATACGGTTCAATCCGTGACAAAGGGCTTGATGATTTTTATAAGCTTTGGGAAATTCTCAGCTTTCATCTCTTCGGGTATCGTTTTTATTTCAGTCTCTTGCCTCTCCTCCTGCAGTTCCGTATGTATATTAGATCTCATCGCTATGTTCCAAATGCCTTTTTATGTTCCTTTCTGTATTTTCCATCCTTTTGCCCTCTGCTTCTTTCCAATGCCATTCATCTGTTTTCTTCATCAAACTTAAAGTCAAACTTAAAGAAATAGCCTAAATACTTATTTATAAACACCCTTTTTTCCTTGAAACATTTGAAATAAGTTGCTGACACCACAAAACTCCCAAATATTTTAATGTGTATCTCCTACTAGATAATTATATTCTCCTCCATAACCTTAATAGCAAAACACCTGGTCCAGGATCATAAACTGTATTTATTACATTTCTCCTTACTTTCCTTGTTTTCCCCTATATTTAAATAAGGGTTTAAATACATTCTATGCTGTCAACACTGACGGAACACAAAACGTCAGCAACTGTTGCTCCACTATAGCTCGCTAGCAGCAGTTGCCCCCGGTGAGTGAAAAGCAAAACCTCAGATTGATCGATCCATCATTGTACAGATTAATTTGGGCAGCCGTTGCTAATAAGCTGCAGGCTCTAAGCTAATTCCATGACTGATACAGTTTGACATTTGTTCTCTGGTCACTACGAGACGATTGGCCTCGCCAAGAAGGGAGCTTGGTGCCAAGCCAGGCATCCTGTGGCCACACAGGCAGGAAGGGCCGCTCACGCTCTAGCAGATCAGATGCACCAGGGCTGCTTTCGTTGCTGGAAGGCTCCTTCCGTTGGCCCGACTACCGCTGCTGCCTTACCCGTCCACTAGGCTTCAAAGGCTGTTCAGGCAGTGACATTCCCTTAGGGAGGGGACCTCTGCAGAGGCGCCGCTGAGGAGAACAGAGGCAGTGACCTTGGGGCGTGGCCAGAACGGCACATACTGTCTGGGTTCCGTCTGGACACTGCCAGGTGCCTGCTGCTTGCTCTGTTTAAATGAGGAACCTCGAGCCTCGCCCGTGAGAGGCTTTGCAGCTTGTTGTGTGAAGGAGTCACACTAGTCCGAGGTAAAAGCAGACCCCAGTGCTTACATATACAAGCTGTGGGGTTTTTAAACTTGTGACAAGGGGCAGGAGGGAAATTCTGCTCATTGCAAGGGAACCCTCGTGCAGCTTCAGTGACCCAGAAACATTAAAACCCACAGACCTTCAGCCGGTGTCCTCAGCCAGGCCCGACTCTGCGGGGAGCTGGCCTGTGTTCCCAGCTGGCCGCCTTGCAGCTGCATGCTCCTCTGTGGTCCGCACGCTCGCTCGGCACCGCTGCAGGCACTTTCCCTTCAGACGCCTTCCCCGGTTTCTCTTCATCAGGACCATCAGCAACTCCGCTAAGGGCCTCCCTGCAGTCGCCCTAGAATCCTTACATGAAAGTAGCTGGAGTCTCCGGGTGATTTCCCTTCGTCCAGAGATTTGCCTTTCTCTTTACTGGGCAAACACGGTGCCCCCTTATCCCCAGGGTGTATGTCACAACACCCCCAGTGGGTGCCTAAACGGGAGCCTCGTCGCATTCGCCTGTCTGCGCGTACCTGGGCAGCTGCTGAGCGAGGCGCGGCGAGACAGCAGCAGCGTGACTAGCGGGCTGAAACGGCTGCAGGGATGTGCTCTGGTGGCTGTTGCGCGAGTGTCTCGAAATATCTTGCTGCTCATAAGTACAGTCCGCAGCTGGTCGCAGAGAGCTCACTGGAGAGTGCAATGCAGATGAGGGGGAGGGGCCGCTCCATCACTAGAGACTCTGTCACCTTGGTCAAGCCCACTAGGCTGACTCGGCCGAATTGCTCCTCGGCTGAGCCCTTGCTTTCCTCCGCCGCTTCTCAGCCTCTCGGAGGTAGATCGCTCAGACTCTCTGGGCTTCTGCTCCACCGGTGCTTTGAGTTCTCACCTTTGTCTCCAGGCACCGCGAGACTGAAATTCTGCTGTGCTTCTCAGAGCTTTTTTGCTTGGCTTCTTCGTTCCCCCTGGAGCAGTCTCAGAATTCCCCAGACTTCTTGAGGGAAAAGCTGTAAGGTGTTGCCGAATGAGTTCTGTTCTTTCTCTCATCAGAATCTTGGTTTTTCAAATCTCAGATCTCAGAGACCAGCAAGGCTCTGAGATCCTGCCTTTCCCTTTGTCTTCAGTGGTGGTGCTCGGCCTGGTTCTTTTTCTGCCTGAATTCTCAAGTTCTTCCCACACCCCCAAATCAGCCAAACTCTAATAAGAGAAAACGCAGCTGCAGAGCTCAGCTCAGCTCTTCCCCTGACACCCCCCCCACGATTTGCCGCTGAGGTTTCAGCCACCTCCGCGTTCAGACGTGTGTTACGGCTGCGCTTCTGTGTCGTCTCTCCTGGGGGTTTTTGGTGGGAACATTGCTTTACTCCAAGCTGCTCGGTTACATTCAGAAGCCAAAGTTTGAATTTATTATATTCATTACTGTTTCATTCCATTTGTAAAATAATAATTTTTAAATGGCCAACCAAGATGATTTCACAGCCTCTTGGTCCCAGATTTTTAGCAACAAAAAAGGAAGCCGGCCTCCTTTGGGGGCGGGGGGGAAGCAGGGGTCACAGTTCACGCCAGCAGTCATGTGGCACCCTGAGTGCAGGCACCTGGGGGGACGTGCTGCCAGTAGCCCTTTCTGTCCATGCCCTTCCTCCCAGAAGCCTGCCGCCCCTCTCGGTCATGAGAAGAACAGCAAACAAATGGCCCCAAGAGCCCACCCGCGGGGCGCTCTTTGGTTTGGGCTCAGCCAGCGACACAGCACAGACAGGGCCACCCGAGGCTGTGTGACGGCCCGTGTGCCGTGGGACCAAAACAGAAACGAGACCTGGGGGAAACTGAGGCGATCTGAATCTGAAAGTTTGGGCTTAAAGTTAATCATGACTCTTGAAATTGGTCCATTAATTGTGACAAATTAATCATACTGATGTTAAATGTTAATGATGGGGAACTTCGGTGAGATATGTGGGAACTCTGTATTATCTGCACAGCAATTTTGTACGCCTCAAACTATTCTAACATGAAAATGCAGTTTTTTTAAAAGTCAGTACATTTGACCTTATAAGCTGTGCTTTATTAATGGATTTGACTTTTGTCTGACTTCTTTGTCAATGCTGTGTCTTGAATGCGTGGGAGAGTGGCCGGCCCACTCAGACCATCATCAGTACTGGTTGGTTGGATGGAGAGGCGGGCGCAAGGGGGTGAGCTGTTGGTACCTGTCGCAGGCAGCTACACGGACAGCGAACGCCAGAAAGTAAAGGTTGGAAACTACTCCAGACCATCTCTGCCTGTGATGTGCTTAAGAATAATGAGATCTCATCAGAGTCAAAATGGTAGTAGCTTCCTGGTGCTTTTCTTGCAGCAGTAAAGTCTTTTTCTCTCCTAGGCATACAAAACCTTTGCTAATCGAGTGAACAATTTAAAGAAAAAGCTGGATCAGTTGAAGTCAACCCTTCCCGATCCTGAAGAGTCGCCAGTCCCGTCCCCGAGCATGGACGCGCCCTCTCCGACCGGTTCCGAGTCTCCTTTTCAGGGCATGGGAGGTGAGGAGTCCCGGTCGCCGGCCGCGGAGAGTGAGAAGTCCGCCACGCCCGAGCCCGCCACAGACAACCGTGACGTGGAGGACATGGAGCTCTCGGACGTGGAGGACGACGGCGCCAAGATCATCGGTACGTCCCCGGCGGTCACCGGGCCCCTCTCTTAGGGGCCTTGCTTTCCCGCCGTCAGCTCCGGCGCGAGCGGTTATTAGAGTCCGGTCCTCGCACGGCGGTGGCTGGGAGCTGGGCCTCACGGGCGGCTGCTCAGGGCCCGGCTGCCTACCTCGTGACCAGCAGCCCGAGGGACGCCGCGCGGGAGACGCCGGCCTGTGCCGGCCCTTCAGTTACGCGGGACACGCGGGCTCTGAAGCGTGAAAGTAGCTCAGTTTTCATATTTATAACTCACTGAAATGAAGATGTTTGGGTATACTGAGGTCAAGTAAAATATGTTATTAAAATTAACTCACCTGTTCCTTTTTGTTCATGTGACGACTAAAGATGTCCGCCCACACGTGTGGCTTGAACTGCATTTCCCTTTGCAGCACAGCTCGGGGGTGGGGCTGGTTGGAATTCCCTGTCCCATCACTTGGTCTTCGAGATTCCAAACCCAGGGTCTGTTAGGCCCACTTTCAGCATTGGCCTGGACTGGCGAGTTATTTCTCTGGATCCAGCTCTTTGTAATTATTCGTAATAGGCAGCTCTGCTGGAGTTGATGCCCTGCCCACAGCCGCGTACAGCCTTGAAAGCGTCCGTGGGTGCCCTGCAGGGTATCAGGAGCCACGGCCATGCGGAGAGTGCCTGCACGCACCCTCCCCACCCCCGCGCCGCAGGCCCATTTCAGGAAGTCAGAGGAAAGTCCACTAAAGTGTCTGTCTCTTAGAAAGCTCTCAGGTTGAGGGTAAAGAAGGTACAAAAGCACTCCGCATTAAAGAAAAGCAGTCACACTTCACAGTTTATAACGTATGACATAAATATCGTCACTGAGAGGGCACGAACGTATTCCAAATAATAACATGGCTCCAGAAATGTGCCAATTTAATGCACATATACTAAGAAGATGTGAGGAAATAATTAAACAGTAGATGAAAGATGACTATGGAAAATGCATTTTAAGTGGGTTTGGAAGGAAGGAAGGCCCAGAGAGTGTGAAGAGCCTGACTTCTTGAAAGATCATGGCGTGGGGTTGCTCTTCTTTAAAGCGCAGTGCTTTAGGGCCTCCCTGGTGGCGCAGGGGTTGAGTCCCAGCCTATGGAGCTATCCACAACTGCTGCACAAGTTCGGAACCCGGCCAGGGAGCTGACCCACAGGGCGCAGCAGACCTCTCCTGGGGAGGTCTCCTGCTGCTCCCCTTGAAAAATAAAGCATAGTGCTTTGCCTTCATATTGAGGAGCACAGGACATGCCGTTCCCCCGGGAGCCAGGTGGGAAGCGGAGCCGCAGCACGCAGTGTCGTGTCTCTTTGTTTCGACAGTGGAGGACAGGAAGGAGAAGCCCGTGGAGAAGTCGGCTGCACCCACATCTGTACCTGCGAAGCCGACAGAAAGTGCCCCAAAGACCTCCTCCTGCGCCCCGGTGCCTGGGACCGTGACGGCCACCCCGCCCCTTCCAAAGCCCGCGAATCCTTCCCTGCTGCCCCCTTCTCCCGCGCTGGCTCTGCCGAACCTGGCTAACGTGGACCTGGCAAAGATCAGCTCCATCCTCAGCAGCCTGACGTCGGTCATGAAAAACACTGGTAAGGAAGCCCAGGAAGAGGATTTAAAAAGCTGATTTCCATTTTCCTAATTGATCAGTCAGTCCAGATCTTTGTTGGGTTTTTTTTAATTAAGAGTAATTTTTTAATTAAAATAAAACCAGAAATGGGTGGCGTGGGGTGGGCCGAGCACAGGGGCGGGGAGATGGTATTGTATGTAGAATTTTGAAATCAGATTTGAATTTTAGCTACATAGCGTGAATAGCTTCATAGCATTTGATGATTTATCAAAACTTTTATTATTAAGCATCTAGCATATTCCATTGTTTGTTATTGTGAAGACTACTGTAATCAACAACTTGGCTGCTAAACTTTATGCACAGTCCTTCTTACAAGGGTTATTGAGTATGGAGAGCTTTTTTAACTTAGAAATTCTGGGGCCTCCCAGGTGGCCTAGGAGTTCCATCTCAGTGCTGTCACTGCTAAGGCCTGAGTTCAGTTCCCGGCCAGGGAGCTTCCCACAGGCCACAGCAGACCTCTCCTGTCTCCCCGCTGCTCCCCTCAGCAGTGTGTTTCAGTGGACCCACCTGTTCTGCTCCCCACTCTGTCTCTGGGGAGTCCTCTGACCTCCCACACCTCTGGCCTACACTCCAGCTCTTGTATGCAGAAATAAATAAATCTTTTTTTTTTAAGATTTATTTTTTATTTATACATATAACCTGGGGTACAGGCCAGAGGCGTGGGGCGGCGAGAGGGTTCACCAGAGACAGAGTGGGGAGCAGAACAGGTAGATCAGAAATACACTGCTGAGGGGAGCAGCGGGCGAGGCAGGAGAGGTCTGCCGCACCATGTGGGATTTTCCCCGGCCGGGCGTCGAACTCGTGTCGCCACTGCCGACAGCCACCAGGGAGGCCCAGAAATAAATAAATCTTTATTAAAAAATCCTAATGACAGTACGCAGAAGCGTAGCCCCCGCATGCACCTCTCGTCTGCGAACACGTGGCCAGTGGTGTTTCTGCAGCACCTGAACCAATCCTGATTATTCTGGAGAAAATCCTAGCTACTTCATTTCTCCATAAATGCCTAAATATGTATTTCTCAAAGATAAAGACTCTCCAGAAAATCTGCATATTTGTTGTCTCTTCACGTTATAACTAAAATGATCCAAAAAGATAATATCTTATGTACCAAGTATATGAAAGTCCCTCTTGATTCCCAACCTCTCAACACTTCCTGTGCGTGTTAACCATTGTCAGATCCAGTCTTTAAAAGTTGTTTTAGGGCCTCCCGGGTGGTGCAGGGGTTAAGTCTCAGCACTATGAAGCTATCCGTAGCCACTGCAGCCCAAGTTTGACCCTCAGCCAGGGAGCTGACCTACAAGGCGCAGCAAATCTCTCCTGTCTCCCGCTGCTCCCCTCAGCAGTGGATTTCAGTGGATCTGCCTGTTCTGCTCCCTGCTCTGTGCCTGGTGAGTCCTCTCACCTCTGGCCTATACCCAGCTTGTATGCATGCATAAATAAATCTTTAAAAAATAAATAAATAAAAGTTGTTTTAATCTGCATCCCCTTGATTATTAAGGACATGGTAAGTTTTTTTCATTTGCTTATTCACTTTCTCTTGTTCCTATTTTTTAAAAAATAATTTTATCTTCATATACTTTTTCCCCTATGTTAAAACTCAACCTAGGGTTATAAAATATAAAGGAAGTTGTATTTCAAAGGCTTTTTCAAAAGCATCTACTTTCTCAATCACAGAATTATCTGTGTGGCTGTGGCTTGGGCCTCAGGCGGCCGTCATCACTGGGCTCTGGGGCCGGGGTCGGGCCCCTCACAGGGCAAAGCAGGTCCCTGGCTCTTTCCCTTGGGCTCTCAAAATCATTGAAGACGTGGCAAGAAAACTTAATACTGGTTTATTTAGGGGGTGTCCGAAATAGACAAGAACAAATCTTATCTAATATTAAGATTTTCCTTTGTACAAGCCATAATGGGAAAAGCCTGTCAGGCTTGTCTGAGCGCGAGAGTGCGTCTTCTTGAGTTACTCTTTCTGCCACCAGGGGTCAATCCTGCATCGAGACCTTCCCTGGGAACGCAGACCAGCCCCAGCAACCTCACCCCTGGCCTGAAAGCACCCGCACCTTCAACGACGACGCCCCACAACCCCCTGGCGAACATCCTCTCAAAGGTGGAGATCACGCCCGAGAGCATCCTGTCTGCTCTCTCCAAGACCCAGACCCAGTCAGCCCCTGCACTGCAAGGTAAACCGGCCAGTGCCAGAGGGGCGGGACCGTGCGCCTCTGTCTCTGAGGGCTCAGCCTGGAGACAGGCTCAGGAATCCAAAGCCACGAAGTGTGAAGTACAGTAAATGTCTTGGTCTCTGTGTCGCCTGCAAGCTGGCATTTATAGAATCATAAAAGTCAAAGCTGAAAGAACTAAATATCCTCTAGTCTGACCCCCTCTTTCAGGTGAGGAAATTCAGGCTCAGTGAGATGATGTGGCCTGCTTCAGGTTACACATGTGTGTTCGGTGACGGCTGGGCCCCAGAGCCAGGCTTCTGGACCAGAGCCCAGTGTTCTCCCCGCACCATGCCGCCTCGGGCTGCGCTTGCCCCGCCCCTAGCGAAGGTTGGATGTGTCGAGAGTCACATATTTCACTGCTCACCAACGAGAAAGGCAGTAAGGAAGCCCAGTTTGCTATTGAAGGTCTAATGAGATGTGATTATCGTTTTTGTCCTGGCATTTTCTAGATGCTGCTATTTATAGGTGTATATATGACACATTATATGGTACATTTTCTTTGTTTTCACTACCTGTAATCTCTGCTTTATTTGCAGCTTTGCTCATTATCTGTTTTTGCTAGATCTGTCTGCTTCTGACGTTTTTTTCATCCAGCTCAGCTGCTGTGTACTCCCGAGCCCCCCGGACACTAACAGGACTCATTTCCAGCAGCCTCAGTGCAGTTACGCAGTGCGTTCCAGAGCAGACTCTCTAATACACTGGTTGACCCTGTGGCAGAGTTCTCAACCAGGACCTCCGAGGGCCACTTGGCAACATCTGGACATGTGTGTGTGTCACAGCTGGGGCGAGGGTCAGGGTGCGGCTGCCTCTGGTGGGTCGAGGGCAGCCCACGAGCAGCGGTCAGCCAGCCCCGGAAGCCGGTGACGCTGAGGCCGAAAGGCCCTGCGTGCTGACCGGAGCGCATCTGAGGCATCCATCCTGCTGTTTCCTGGGCTGCCCTCTGAGCCGACCCGTCGGGCACTGTTAGAAGGAGCTCTGTGCTGGGCTGGAGAGCTTAGCCCAGTGACCCACCGCCCCATGCACTGGCACCCACGGCAGAGTTGATCGTAATACCGCAGCGCAGCTCACGCTGCCGACTGCAGTGACAGCGAGTTGGAGGTCGGCGTGTGTGTTTCTCCCTCTATTCCCTCTTCTCTCCCTGTAGAAGGCAGAGTAAAAATCTTGAACTCACTTGTATTTAACTTTCTTGTGTAGGTATAATACCTAACCCTTAAAGAAGTTTCTCATCAGCAAATTGTTGCAACAGTATCACGAAAACTTACTCATCGGGGGGAATTGTAGCAGAGCTAGGTGTGTTCTGGCAACGAGGAATGGAAACTCCAGAAAGCAAACTTTGTGGAATAGCAGAAGAGTTTGTCACCTTTCATTTCCTTACAGACAGTTCTCTCTTGAATTCTCCTTGATTTTTAAAAGAACTATGTCCAGCACTTTAAATAGATATTTCCTTAAAGACTGAAGAAAATGTATTAGAACTTTGCTCTGATTGTGTCAGCCACATCCCTTATTGACAGATTTTCAACACAAAATAACCAACTCAGTGGGCAAAAGGCCACAGATTGTGGCTTATTAAGATTAAGGGAAGTAGGGCCTCCCTGGTGGTGCAGTGGTTGAGCGCTGCGCTGTGGAGCTGTCAGCAGCAGCGATGCGAGTTCGACGCCCAGCCAGGGAGAATCCCACATGGCGCGGCAGACCTCTCCTGCCTCGCCCGCTGCTCCCCTCAGCAGTGTGTTTCTGATCTGCCTGTTCTGCTCCCCACTCTGTCTCTGGTGAAGCCTCTCACCACTCCACACATCTGGCCTGTACCCCAGCTGTATGTATAAATAAATAAATCTTTAAAAAAAAAAAAAAGGTTAAGGGAAGTAATGTTTACTGGTAAAAGACTGTACCAGAAATCTGTGTAGTATAATTCTTAACAAAATGGTCTTTGAATAATTCCTACCACAGTGTATCTGGAAAATATGCTGAAGTAGCTTTTTAAAATCAAGTGACATTATTATACATCACGTTTGAGTGCTTGAGGACTTCTGGTTTTGGTAGGGACAGTGACTCTAGGATAAACCAGACTACTAGGAGGAGGCCGTGTACAGTGAGGGAACTTTATTAGAAATGAAGCTTATTTGTATCCAGGAGAATAATAACTGAAATAAATACCGTATCAGTTACTTGGATATCTCTGATTATTCAGCAGTAAAATCACACACCTCTATTAGAAGTAGATAGCGTTAAAAATGTTTTAAGAATGGAAGGGCCGGGCTTCCCTAGTGGCGCAACGGGTTAAGTTGCAGCACTGTGAAGCTGTCCAGAGCCACTGCAGTACGAGTTCGATCCCCGGCCAGGGAGCTTCCCACATGGCAGGCCAGACCTCTCCTGTCTTGCCCACTGCTCCCCTCAGCAGTGTACTTCAGTAGATCTGCCTGCTCTGCTCCCCACTCTGTCTCTGATGAATCCTCTCACCCTCCCCCCGACACACACACCTCTGACCTACACACCAGCTTGTATGCATAAATAAATAAATCTTTAAAAAAAAAAAAAAGAAGGGAAGGGCCTTGAAATTCTTTAACCTTAAATCTCTTAGCAATTGTAGATTAAAATTGAAATTTTGAAGAAATATTAAGTATTGTGAACTCCTTTGACATACCACTATAAAGGAGTTGTAGTGTATGACTAAAAGCTATAAATTTAGGTGAGATTTACAGTTGAATTTTCATTTGAATTGAAATTGAGTAATTTTTCCAAAATATGATTGAATTTATGGGACCTATGTTGCCTCCCTGTCAAGTGTTTTTCTAGAAAATTTTCCACAGGAGCCGTTCGCATTGGTGAACTTCAGCCTTGCCCCAGAGTTCTTTTTCAGTACTTCTGGGAAGGTTTTGTCTGTCAGTGAGTAGGGTTCAATCTCATCCCTGTCGACCTAGGCAGATCAGTAATCCTTGAAATTTGTTTTTGGTGTTTGTTTGTTTGTTTGTTTTTTATGAAAAATGTTTTTTTAAGTGTTTCTAATTAGTCACAGAATAATTTGTCATCTTTCATTTCCTTATAGAAGATTCTGTTTTGTAAGTCGGTCAGTTAGGCACTATGTTAGAGTGAGCTGTCATTTTATATTGGAAAGCTGTTAGGATTTCAATTTATGCAATTTTTTTTTTATGAAAGGGTCAGCGCCCCAGATGGTCTACCTTTGTCTTTGTGTTGCACATTTGTATACTTGTTATTGCTACACTTCCAACCAAAAATGATAGCTTGAGGCTTCCTCTCCCAGAGGTAGCACCAACGGGTAACCAGCAAGAGATGAGTAAAGCATTCCCTCTTCAAATAAATCCGAGCAGTGTGTATATACTGTCTTTCTCTTGGGCATAACAGTGCACGTCAGCTTATGAGGGACAATTATGGAGGTTCAAAAGGAAGGGCAGGGCAGAATCACTCCCTGCGTGTAGACAAACAGTCCCGCAGATCAAACATGGAGAAAAACTGGCTGGCCGTGTTATTTTAAGAACGATTTTGCCTCCTTTCTCTTCCTGCTCGGTCTTGTTGAAGCCGTGAGTGACTCTGACAGCAAAACCTCCCCTTCCTGTCCCTTCCGTTGTACATATTGGGCTCGTTTCACGACTGTGCCAGGTGTGCCAGCGGTGGCCCTCCTCAAGCTGACAGTGGGCCCGGCGTCCCTGTGACATTTAGCCCTCGTTTGTTTAGTCTGGATTCCCTCTGGCCTGACCGTTGAGTCTCTCCGGTTCTCACAGGAACAAATGAAACTACCTGGCTAGGCTGCACTGCTCTTACCGTGCGGTGGCGGGTGTTGTTCTCGTTAACTCCTCTGATCTCTGTTTCTTCAGGCCTGTCGTCTTTACTCCAGAGTGTTACAGGGACCCCAGCTCCAGCCGGTGACGCTGCACCCCAGAGCACTGCAGGGTCCCCTGCCAACACCACCGTCTCCAGCGTGAAGGGGCGAAGTCTGCCCTCCACCACCCAAACCTTCATGCCCAAGAGCTTCAACTATTCTCCTAATTCAACAACTTCCGAGGTCTCTTCAACTTCCGCCAGCAAGGCCGCCATTGGGCCAAGTCCGGGACTCCCAAGCACTACTTTCAAGCTGCCATCCAACTCCCTGGGGTTTCCAGCCACCCACAGTGCTAGCTCCGCCGCCGCCCCCACTGAAGTTGCCCTGTGCCAACCCTCAGACCTCCCCAAGCCGAAGCTGGATCCCGAGTCCGCCTCCCCAAGCCTGGAGATGAAGATCCATAACTTCCTGAAAGGTAACCCTGGCTTCAGCGGCTTAAACCTAAACATCCCGATCCTGAGCAGTCTGGGGTCCAGCGCCCCGGCAGAGAGCCGTTCCTCAGAGTTCCCGCGCGGCCCCACGAGCACCTCCGTGGACAACATCGGCGGAACCCCGGTGCGAGATGAGCGGAGCGGGACCCCCACGCAGGATGAGATGATGGACAAGCCCACATCCAGCAGCGTCGACACCGTGTCCTTGCTCTCAAAGATCATCAGCCCCGGCTCCTCCACCCCCAGCAGCACGAGATCACCGCCCCCCGGGAGAGAGGAGAGCTACCCCCGGGAGCTCCCCAACTCCGTGTCGACATACCGACCCTTCGGCCTGGGCAGCGAGTCTCCCTACGAGCAGCCCTCTGAGGGGCTCGAGAGACCGTCCTCCCTGATGGACTCGGCGCAGGAAAAGTTCTATCCCGACACTTCTTTCCAGGAGGATGAGGATTACCGAGACTTCGAGTATTCAGGGCCTCCCCCCTCTGCCATGATGAACCTGGAGAAGAAACCGGCCAAGTCGATCTTGAAGGCGAGCAAGCTCTCCGACAGCACCGAGTACCAGCCGATCCTGTCCAGTTACAGCCACAGGGCCCAGGACTTCGGGGTACAGTCCGCCCTCCCTCCGTCTGTCAGGGCCCTCCTGGACCCCGCGGATGGCTGCGACCGCCTCTCGTCTTCCCCGGGCCTCTTCAGCGCCTTCAGCATAAGAGGGAGTGAGCCGGGGGCTGACCGCTCACCATCCCCGAGTAAGAATGATTCGTTTTTCACCCCCGACTCCAACCACAGTAGCTTGCCTCAGCCCACCACGGGGCACCTCAGCCTGCCGCAGAAGCAGTACCCAGACTCGCCTCACCCCGGCCCACACCGCTCCCTTTTCTCTCCGCAGAACACCCTTGCCGCCCCCGCGGGCCACCCGCCCGCCTCCGGCATGGAGAAGGCCCTGGCCGCCACCATTTCCACCACGTCGACGATCGAGTTTAAGAACATGCTTAAAAACGCCTCCCGCAAGCCCTCGGATGATAAGCATTTCGGCCAGGCCCCCGGCAAGGGCGCCCCAAGCGACGGCGTGGGCCTGGCCAGCCTCGCCCAGCCCGGCCCGCCGGCCCCCGAGCCGCCGCAGGGGGAGCACTTCCGCATCGAGACCCGCGTCTCCTCCTCCTGCCTCGACTTGCCCGACAGCACCGAAGAGAAGGGGGCCCCCATCGAGACCTTGGGTTACCGTAATGCGTCCAACAGGAGGATGTCGGGGGAGCCCATACAGACCGTCGAGTCCGTCCGCGCGCCCGGGAAGGGGGGCCGGGGCCACGGGCGCGAGGCCTCGCGGGTGGGCTGGTTCGACCTGAGCTCCTCAGGCGGCTCTTTCGACAACGGCCCCTCGAGCGCCTCCGAGCTGGCGCCTCTTGGGGGCGGGGGCAGCGGCGGCCTCACTAGCTTTAAAACTACATCTTACAAGGACCGGGCACCCCAATTTCAGGAAAGCGTCGGCAGCTTTTGTTCCAACAGTTTCAACTCGACATTTGAGCATCATCTCCCCCCGACCCCCCTGGAACACGGGGCCCCCTTCCAGAGAGAGCCAGTGGGGCCCCCGTCGGCCCCGCCCGCCCCTCCCAAGGATCACGGCGGCATCTTCTCTCGAGATGCGCCCACTCATCTGCCTTCCGTGGATCTCTCGAACCCCTTCACGAAGGAGGCGGCCCTGGCCCACGCGGCCCCGCCCCCGCCGCCCGGAGAGCACAGTGGGGTTCCTTTCCCCACCCCGCCCCCCCCGCCCCCCCCCGGGGAGCACGGCGGCGGCAGCGGGAGCGGTGGCCCCTTTTCCGCGCCGCCACCCCCGCAGCCGCCCGTCGACCACTCCGGGGTGGTGCCCTTCCCCGCCCCGTCACTGGCCGAGCACGGCGTGGCGGGGGCCGTGGCGATGTTCCCCAAGGACCATAGTTCCCTCCTTCAGGGGACCCTGGCAGAGCATTTTGGGGTGCTCCCAGGACCCAGGGACCACGTGGGCCCCGCCCAACGGGACCTCAACGGCCCTGGCCTTAGCCGCGCGCGCGAGAGCCTGAGCCTGCCCTCCCACTCCCTGGAGCACCTGGGCCCGGCCCACGGAGGAGCAGGTGGGGCCGGCGGTGGCGGCGGCCCCCCCCCTGGCCCCGCGCACAGAGACGCCATCGGCCGGAGCGGGGTGGTTCTGCGGAGCCCCCGGCCGGACTTCCGGCCTCGGGAACCTTTCCTCAGCAGGGATCCGTTCCACAGCCTAAAGAGGCCCCGGCCACCTTTCGCTAGGGGCCCTCCGTTTTTTGCACCAAAACGCCCATTCTTCCCTCCCAGGTACTGACGGAAGCCAAGGGGAAGGCATTTGAACAGTCTAGAGAGCTTTGGAAGTAGGAGTTTGGATTATTCACGTTTTTGTTGTCCCTCCTTAGACTTTTTATTTTTTATGATGACAAAGGGCCTCCCTTCCAAATCAGAGCATCATACGTGCTTACATTCGTGGTTCCATCCAGCGCCCCCCCCCCCTGCACTTACGAGAGCTGTTTGTATTTTTTAAAAAGAGGGGAGAGGGGACGGCAAAGGAAACATAAGCGGAGCCGCTTCCTCTGGCTGGGGGCTTGAGGGGCGGGAGGAAAACAAGTCTCGGTTTGCCCCATCTAATGAAGACGATTATTACATCTGAAATAAAACTTCCACCAGTGCAGATAATACCGTGCAATGTTGGGGTGTTATTTTGGGCTTGGCTTAAGTAGTGGATGGAAGGAGTCCCGCCCACCTTCGCTCCTGCTGAGCCACTGCTGCAGCCAGAGGGCCCCACGGGGGCGAGGAGGAGAGCCTGGGCCGCCTTGCCTTTCTCCTTTTTTTTTTTAAGTCAGGCTCTTCTTTGAAAGTGTTTTCGGGCGGTAGCTCCGAGGAAATACAGATCTCATTTTCTCCTGGTGAAAAATTTCCTCCCTGTCCTTGGGATGAAGCGAGGGCACTGGGTGTGAGTTCAAGGTTTAAATAGGGAACAGCTGCCACGCGAGGCCGAGAGCAGCGTCCCGGCGGGCTGGCCTGCGGCCTCGGCGGCAGGCCAGTCTCGGGTCTCCCACAAGCTCTTCCAGCTTTTCCCTTCGCTCTCTTTTTCTCCCTCTGTCTTCTCTTCTACTTTGACCAGAAAGTCACTACAGTTGACAAATAATTCGGAAGTGCAACTGGAATGTCACCCCTGTGTTTTTAATGTAAGAAGTAGCCGTTTTTAACTATGGTGCCTCCCGTTGTGAGTGATGTTTGATGGCGATTTTCCGCCAAGGTCAACCGTTAGGGAAGGGAGACGCTCATCTTTCTCTTGTCCACGCCCTTGTCCTGTGCTCACCTGTCCTTGGTGTTTGAAGGCGGTTCAGTGGCATCTTCCTGTTCTGTGGCTTTAGATGTGTTCGTGACAAGTGGGTGTAACGCGTCTCTGCGGGGCAACAGGAGGGCACCAGTGGATCAAGCTGCCTTCTGCCCTCCCACTCCCAGTAGGAAATGGTGTTTCTCTCTACAGGAGAAAGGAGGCCTTTTCTTCTCCCTGGACCGAAAGGCTTCTATTTATGTTTCAGCCAGCACTGAGAAAAAGACAATCACTGCACCCCAAGTGTCCATAGCGCCGTCTCGGGACACTGAAGGGCAAACGCTGCTTTTCCTCCTCTTGCTCTGGAGGGTCTCAGCCCACAGCACACACCGGCAGCATCCAGCTGGGTGGATGAGACCGTGTTGGTCCATCAGGGAGTCCCAGCGTGCCTCATAGTGTGTCTCGAGCTAGTGTGGAACTAGCCGGGCGTCTGCAGTGGCTTCGGGTTCTCCCAGGGAAATGTCAAAGATGGCGGAGAGGCGGCGATACGGTGGCAGGAGGAGGTTCTCTGTTCAGACGCACGCGCTTGGCAAGCGAGGAGCATCTTGGGCCAGGTGTGCGTCGTCGTTTGGGAGTCTCCTGCAGCTTATTCCGTGGTGTTTGTTGGGGGCCACCGTGCGTTCCGTGGGGCGGGCGCTGCAGCCGTCTTCCTGGTGCATTTCTGGTCGTAATCCAGCTGTCCTTCCTTTCTTAGACCCCGTCAGGTCTCTGCCCTCTGGCTCTCCCCACAAAATGCATGATACCATGACCTTGTGTGTGGGATGGGATATATAGTGTAGCAAAACAAAGGATATAGTTGAGTCCTAAGACATTTGTTTAGGGAAAAGTAAAGAGATGGGGGGGAGGGGAGAGTTCTGTTGCCACAACTGAAGTAGATTTTATTTTATTTTTTTTTTTTTTTTACAGAAAGTAAGTGGGATGTTTTTCATTCTAGAATAAAAGAATGTGAATTCTTCTGCTGCTCTTGTTAAGCTAAAAGTAGTGTTTACTTGAAGAGGCTCTCTGACCGCCTGATTTTATCAGAAAATGCGGGGATGTCAGGAAAGTGGCTTCCTGAATATTGGGGTGCGTAATTGTCCTCAACAGCCCGGTGGCCGCTACACAAAAGGAAGTCCTTGTGTACAGTCTAGAAGGTGGACTTTTAAGTGCTGGGGTTTGGGGTGGAGTATTTGTTTTTTTTAAAGGCACAAAATCCTCAATGTTTTGTTTTGGAATGGAAGTGAGGATTGGATGTGACTGTCAGCTGTTAATTTTAAGGAAATCTGTGCACAGCAGTCAACGAAGACGACAATGTATATATGTGATATAGTGAAAAAAAGACAATTCTGGTATTCATAACGTGAAACAAAGGGGTTTTATTCTGTGTCTGTGATTTAAAGCTCCACGCCCATGCCCTGACTTTTGTATTTCAACCTGAGTTCAAAACAAAATAAACAAGATATTTTTTAAAGAAAGCATAACACAGTGTGTCTTGGCAAGGATGTGAGTCCCATGCAGACGTGCGAAGGTGTTACGGAGGTTTGCGGTGCTCCCTGAAATCCCAACCAGAAGCGCCGGGGCCTCAGGGGTGCTGGGACCGCCTCGAGCTCGGCGAGCAGCATCCGAGGGCCCTTCAGTATTTGTAAGAGCTCGTTCTCCAGTCCTCTTAGACCAGAAAACTCACTCAGCTCTCTTGTGCCCTTCAGAAGTTGAGAATAAATAGAATTTGGTTTGATTCCAGGGAGGAGGGTAAGATGATCAGGGAACAGGATTTTTTTAGCTTCTGTGGTCCCAGGAGTACGATGCTGGTGGTGACACAGCCCGGCAGCCCGGCGGGGGCGTGAGGGCAGCCCCCCAGCACGGGTTACTGCCATCGGTCCTGAAGTTACTGGTTCGCGCAGAACTAAGCTTCGGCTGTTACTGTTTGGAAGCCGCTGTAAATTACTGCTCCCCCTCCTTTTCCCTTCTGTCCCCCCCCTTTTTCTTTTGACTGGGAGGGGTGCCTGTTAAGAGTAAAACTAGACATGTTGGGTTGATGTTCTCTCGTGTTCGGTGTGGAAAGCAAGTACATGCGTTAGAGGCAACAAAAGTGAAATCCTTTCGAAATGTGTATTAATATCATTTAATAAAATAACTAGTTCTAAAGGTTTGACATTTTTCTTTGAGATCTGGGCCAGCGACCTCTGGTGAGTGCACGGAGGAGGGGCAGCTCCAGGGGCCGGACAGCGCGCCCAGCGGCCTGGGGCCAAGGCCTGTCCTCTCTCCGCAGAGACCCTCCGTGCCTGCCGGGGCTGAAGGTCAACTAGCTGCAGAATCGGCAGGCGAGCCCTGTGGAGAGGCACCGCATGTCTGGGCCCGAGGGCCGGCACCTCAAGACTTTGCACCCGCCTCCTTCCAGCCGGTCCGCTTCTAAACCTCTTTGTCCCAGCACTGTGTGGCTTTCCAGTCTAATAAAGCGCGGTTTCCATGTTGTGTGGCTGCCTTTCCCCTCCCCTTGATCTTGCCCTTATGACTTCCACACTCAGTGCATGCCCCGCTGGGCCTCTTAGGATCTTCATGGCCTTATGGGTTTTCTGTTTGATCCTCTGTGTAATTCAAATTTGGAAAAGAGTGACGGGTGGGGCGAGAGCAAAATGTTCAAGGAGTGGCTGGTGTGAAGTGGGTTATACTGTCTGCATAGTTACCTGTGTGTGTCTTCAAAAAGTGCAGTTGTGAGCAGAGAAGCATTTTTAAGCAAGCGTGGGGTGGTGGGGATAGAGATCCTGGCCAACCCTGTCCCACGCGTGCCCCTCTGTGCCCTGCTGGCAGTCTGTCAACCGGTGCCTGCCTCTTGCCAAGCTTAATTACCCCAATGGCTTAATCAGCGGAATGTTGGCTTTAGGGTAAAGCGAGGTAGTCACCGCATCGCCTCGGCCCTGGGTCACCGGCAGGGTAGAATGCTCCAAATAGCAGCCTTGATTACGGGGCGATGCTACACCCGTGTCCCTGACACCCCAGAAATAGCACCAGCAGTGGGTGCACCACCAAGCTCGCGGCTGCTGAGAGCCCGCTCCCAGGCCCCTCTTGAGAACTTGCCTCCCCTTCCTGTCTCCACCCCTAAGGAGACAATAACCCCTAGACCTCCCGGGGAGGGGGGGATCTGAAGGGCCTTCCCTGAGCACGCTGAATATGCACCCCTTCCCCTAAGTGACTAAGCCAGTCTGGGTGAGGAGAGGTGCCCCCCCCAGTGTGCGTACGTGCACACACCATCTGAGTGGGTTTTGGGGTATTGGGGCGTTTCTCATACTTGTTTATGAGTAACTGTATGGACAAGTCCGGTCAGCTGCTGTTCACAATTGCTGACTAATTGCTCATCAAAGCTGCCCAGGCAGTTACAGAGGGACACCCGCAAGTGAGATAGGACTCCTAAGTAAACATCCGGTCCTTCCCCTATAGAAGTTAGGAGCAAGCCCGAGAGAAGACTCCCTGCTTCTAACTGCTGGGGTGGGCTAGGAGAAAGTTTAGCGTGGTCACAAGTATGAGGGGAAGGGGAAAGGAAACATTCAGAAATGGCTACTGCAGTGACCCTCGGCCCCCTTCTTCCTCCTTTCCCTCTGTTCTCAGGGTGGCAAGAGGCAAAAGCCGGGAATGCAGGTGTGGGCCGAGGGCCAGCAAGCCCAGTGCTAGCAGGACAATACAGCTGCCGCATCTGTGTGAGTCCGAAGTGTTGGCAAGCCCGCCCGCCCTGGCCTGTTGGGGTTTGCGGGGGTTAAATGTTCAGCGACTTGACTTCCTCATTCCCATGGTAGCTCTTTGTTCTTAAGAATTATTTGCGCCCCTTGCCACATAATTTGTGGAGAAAAGAGGACGTGACACTTCCTACGTGGGGGGGGGAGTACTTCAGGCAGGGGGGTGGGAAGGAACGAAGTGGCAGCAGCAGTCCTGCGGCCCCTCCCGCCGCCTCTGACCAGGACCCTGACGCCACGTGTGAGGCCCCATGTCCGAGTCACCGGTGGCCAAGCGGGGACTCTGGGTTAGCGGCCAGTCGGCGCGGGCCTCCGCGGGTACCTGCCTCTTCAGCATTGACCCTAAGTCAGCGCTCCTCCCTCCCCCATGCCGGCTTCTGTGTTCCAGACATTTCCCTGTTTCCCCTTTGCCGTGACCTTGGGGCAGCGGCGGGCAAGGCTGTTCCCTTGCTTCTCTTTCCGGACTTAGGTCTTGGGGAAGGGGACGCTAGAGGCTCCCGTGCCCCCTGCTGGAGAGCTGGCCCCTCGATGTCCACTCAGCAAGTGCAGCTGGACTCGCTTTCCCTGTGACATCGTAAAGGCAAAAAAGCAAACACTTGGCCCCATCTTAGGTCTTCATTACTAAGGGGGGAAATAAATCTTAGCACCCCACCTGCTGCACCGTGAGCCACTAGCTGTGTCATAAACGTTTGTTTTTCCTTTTTATCTCCAATATCTTTTCGAACTCTTTGGGGCAGGGCAGTGGGAAATTTACTTCTAAGCGCTAAAACATGATTCTGAGGAGAAGTGGAAAATACATGTGGCCTTCAGTGGGGAACATTCTCCCATGTAGTTTAAGGTGATAAAAAGAACCCCTCAACCAGAGCCGTGCAGGGTGGGGTGGAAGTTCCCACTTCCCAAAGTCGGCTAAGGGTTTCAGGCCCTTGCTGGCCCTCCCCCCAGCCTACATTTCTGTGAAACCTGCTTTTATTTCCCAAACTCTTCGTCTTCCTTGCTGCTTAATCTGGTAGGGAAGTTTGTTAGATACCTGCTCTCTTGGATTCTTATTGGACCCTGCCCTGCCCCTATAAAGGCCTCTTTGGGACAAAGCCTCCGAGGAGTGTACCCTGGGAGGAAAAGGGAGCAGTGCCACCAACGTGACGCAGCGTGACTGATGTGGCCCGAGGCAGCGTGGCACTGGCGTGACGAGCTCTACGCAGGTAGACAGGCTGACTGCTCTGAGGGCTGTGGTACATGCTTTGAAGGTGCATAAGAACAGCTATGGCTCAGGCTCGGGGCTGTCCTAGGAGTTAAATGAGAGCAAAGGCAAGCGCTTGGCACAGAGTAGGTGTTACTCTAGGTGGTGTGCGAGGCAATTTTAGGGATAGTTATTTCCCAGGCAGACTGATGCGTTTAACATTCCCTGCGGCTGGGACGTGCTGTTTACAAATCAGGAGTCGTGGGAGAACCGTGACTGAGGGATTATCCTGAGCGAGCTCGCACTCGCCTACTAGCAGCAGAGGGAGAAGTAGAACAGCTCTTCACACCCCTCCCTCCCTCTCCTGCGACACAAGTCACAGAAGTGATGACGTGGTTGGTCAGCAGCCTCAGCACCGGCTCGGTCCATGGCACACAGTGACAGGGGCGTTGGAGTAAATGTCTGAGGCATGAGTGCGTGGAGCCACAGTGCGTGATCAGCTCATTCCACCGGCTCCAACAAGAGGACACGATAGAACGATTCCAGATGTGTTTGTCCACAAATGCATCCTTTGGAGTTTCAAGACAATACAGTGATTGGTACATTATTAATATTTATTGAGCACCTACAATTTCTTTCTATATATATGTTTCCTTTTTAAGGTTTATTTATGCATACAAGAGCTGGGGTGCAGGCCAAAGGTGTGGGGGTAGGGGTGAGAGGATTCACCAGAGACAGAACAGAACAGGCGAATCTACTGAAATCTACTGCTGAGGGGAGCAGCAGGGAGACGGGAGAGGTCTGCTGCACCCTGTGGGAAGCTCCCTGTCCAGGGATCGAACTCATGCTGCAGTGGCTGTTGATAGCTTCATAGTGCTGAAACTTAACCCTTTGCCCCACCAGGGAGATCCCTCTTTCTATATATTTGTACAATATAATGCCTGTACCTTTTGGCGTAGAGCTGTTGGGAAAATAATGCCTGTAGTTGCATTTTTTCTGAATGCCATTTAAAAATCCTCACAACCTGCTTCCAGCCACACACGTAATCATCCCCTTCCACAGTCTTGTCTATTCTTCTTGTATTTCAGGGTGGCGAACGTACCAGAAGATGGAGCCGAGCGGCGCCTCTGACTCACACCCACGGCTGCTTCCCCAGACAGAAGCTCTGGCCTCTGGAAACCCAGCTTAAACAGCTTTCTCTGACAGCTCCCCCTCCACAATCTTTGCTTCCATCACCATTGGAAACTTGAGAGCCAACTCTAACCACCCCCACCCCAAGGTGAGGGGACCAATGGGAATTACCACGAACCCCGCAGCTGTCCCCAAGTCCCATTTCCACTCATGCTTTTTTACTAGAGACCCGGCCCTATTGCAGTTTATCACCGTGTGAACTAAATCAGATACACGTTGTCCTGTGTCCTAGATGGCACAGGGAGAGGCAGGAGAATGGGGTAAAAGGAAGTGAGAGCTAGGATGGGAGTGAGAGGCCGAGGTCTTGTGTAAGAAGCAGAATCTAGGCCAGGCCCCTCTCTCCCATGTGCTGGGGGTGCCCTGGTAGTGAGCTCTCACTGCGGTAGGAGAGGACAGGACTTGGATTCTGAGTCCAGCATCAGCATATACTGTTTGATCTTAAACCACTTCCCTTTTCGGATTTAAGCCTCTCATGTACAAGATGAAGAGGTCTCTTTTTTATTTATGCATACAAGCTGGGTACAGGCCAGAGGCATGGGGCGGGGAGAGGGTTCACCAGAGACAGAGTGGGGAGCAGAACAGGCAGATCGACGGAGATTCACTGCTGAGGGGAGCAGCAGGCGTCCATGCGGGAATCTCCCCGATGGAGGCGTGGAACTCGCATCGCCGGTGCCGGCAGCTCCACAGCGCAGCGCTCAACCGCTGCACCGCCAGGGAGGCCCAAGATGGAGAGGTCTTTAAGGACCCTTCAGCAGGTTCTCTGAAGCACGGGTCCTAAAGTTCTCACATGACTTATTCTAACAGCCGTGGTCCACCGCCCATTACTGTGTGCCTCGCTGTGTGTTAGACTTTCTACATAAAATTAGCCTCACCCAGCGGGGCTCTTAACTCTTGTTCCCATTTTACTGGAAAACTGAAGCTGAGAAGAAATCTGAAATTACATAGTCCACAGCAGATCCGGGATTTACCCTCAGTCTGCTGGTTTCAAAGTCTGTGCTCTTAACTGTTTCCTACCTGCCAGTAGAGATGATGTAAAGACTTTTTAGGTCAGAAAGAAGTGGCTAATTGCTTTCCCGTTCGAGAGTGGGCCTGGCCTGTCCACAGAACCTCCAAAGTCCTCATTGCTACTGAAACCCCAGGGCTGGGATCCTGGTGTGTAACCGCCTAGGTCTTCCGGTCAGCCGGAACCTCCCACACCGCCGCTCTTGCTGTGTGGGGTGTACCTCTCTGCAGTTCCTGGGGGTGGTGCCAGGCTTGAGTGACAGCCGTCCCTAACCAATAGGCGTGGGTATTGTTAGGCAAGCCACCAATGAGGGATCTGGTGGAGCCGAGACGGCGCTAATTTGCGGCTGTGTGCTCGGGGCTCCGGGAACATGGGGCTGTGTCCGAGGTGGCGGCGCCTACGGCTCCCAGGGTTACAAGCTTACGGGGTACACACGGTGCGTGCGGGAGCCTAAAGTTTCGAGCCGCATCGGGCGCAGCCAAAGCCCAAGATGGAGGCTCTCCACCCGGCCTGACCCCTCCCCGGCCTTGACGCCCCAGACTCACCTACCCCAGCCCTCACTCAGGCCATCTTTTTGCTGGGACGAGCTGGCCTCCCAGAAGCCAGGGCTTAGGGGCAAGGCCGCTTGAATATACGCCTCACCCACCTGCCCAGCCCCCAGCTGGACTGGTGGGAATTGTGTTATTCCTGACATGTTTCCCTCCAGGCAGCCGTGCCGACCCTTCCGCACTGGTTGGCAGAGCGACTTGGCCTCTTTGAGGAGCTATGGGCTGCCCAGGTGAAGAGGTTAGCCAGCAAGGCACAGAAGGAACGCCGGGCTATTAAGATATCACTTCCCGGAGGCCAGAAAGTGGATGCTGTGGCGTGGAACACAACCCCTTACCAAATAGCCCAGCAGATCAGGTACTGAGCCTGCCATGCGTCCCCGATCTGCCCTTCCGCCTTTGACTGCCCCTGGACCTAAGCAAGGAAAGAAAGCTGTGCTTGTTTCAGCGCCATCCCCACCCAGGCAGCCTGTCCTGGGGGGTTTTTTTGTATGATTTTTTTTGTTTGTTTTTTGCATTAGTGTTAAGAGTCTCTGCACTTCTGTTATCCCTTAGCAAAAGAAGCAGGTTTTGTTGCTTTGGTAACACATTTCCCCTTTGCAAGTGTGTGGTTGCTAAGAAATTAGTCCCTCTGTCCCTCTCTGATTTGTAACCCTCTCTTTCTCCCACCTCCCCTCCCCCATTGCTGAATGAAGTTCAACAGTGGCAGATAGCGCTGTGGCTGCCCAAGTGAATGGCGAACCCTACGATCTGGAGCGGCCCCTGGAGACAGACTGTGACCTCAGGTTTCTGACATTCGCTTCTGCAGAGGGGAAGGCAGTAAGTTTCTTATGAGGAATACAGTAGCTACTAAACTATGAGATACTTAAGCAGCCATTTCTTACATTTCCTTTGCCTCAGTTTCTCCATTTGTAATTGGGATGGAGACCTACCACAGATTGCTTGTTTTGCATATTCCTGGCTAAACCAGAAACTTATGATGAGATTTTACTTAGCCTAGGTCTGAAAAGGACAGATAATAAGTTGAAAGGAGAAAGATAGGGCCTCCCTGGTGGCCTAGGGATTAAGTCTCAACACTCCCACCGTGAGACTTGATCCCACCTGAGTTTGACCCCCAGTCAGGAGCCTCCCACGGGGCGCAGCAGACCTCTCCTGTCTCCCCGCTGCTCCTCCCAGCAGTGTATATCAGTCTATCCGCCTGTTCTGCTCCCCACTCTGTCTCTGGGGACTCCTCTCACTCCCACACCTCTGGCCTGCACCCGTTATACACAAAAACAAATAAAATAAAAATCTTACAATAAAGGAATAATTCTTTAAAAAAAAAAGAAGAAGGATAATGTGCCAAATCAGTTCCCTCACATCTTTTTGGTGGGCAAATAATTTTAATGGGCTCTTTTTCCACAAATAACACCAAGCAGCCACGCAGTGTGGCCAGCACTGAATGCATTTCTAGGTCACAGATCTGCACACTCCTTTGCTGCTGGCCCTGTGATGACAGAACCTTTCATCCTGCCTTTCCGTCCACGGTGGCCCCCTGCTCTCCCTTCAGAGCAGAGAAACCTGCCTCCTCTCCCCAGGGTGACATTCACGTGCTCACTGCTGCACGCTCCTCCTTTCTGAGCTCTGGTCTGCCTTCCTTCACTGGCCACCCTGTGATGCCCGCGCCAGCCGCAGAGAGCTGCCCATGTGCCTCTGGTCCCTGTCCCAGAGCTGACACGCAGGTTTTTGGCTCCCGTGTTGTCGGCGCAGTGGATCATGGCCCCTAGCGGAAGGCCCAAGGAAATGAGCAAGCTTGCACCAGTGGACCCTTTACATGCTCACTTCAACGTCTTTTTTTTTTTAACTTATGCATACAAGAGCTGGGGTGTAGGCCAGAGGTGGGAGGGGTAAGACGATTCACCGCAGACACAGTGGGGAGCAGAACAGGCGGATCCACTGAAGCACACTGCTGAGGGGAGCAACGGGGAGACAGAAGAGGCCTGCTGCGCCCTATGGGAAGCTCCCTGGCCGGGGATTGAACTCGTACTGCAGTGGCTGCGGGACAGCTGCATAGTGCTGAGACTTAACCTTGCGCCCCAGGGAGGCCCCATCACTTCAACATCTTGAACGCCAGAAAGGGACAGAAAGCCAGTGCCCTCAATTTGGAGACCGTGTTATAAGGCCTCCGTAGGGCGTGTTCGAGCATGGCTTCCACAACTGAGCACACACCCTGACCTCCTCCCCACCTTGTCTCACGCATGTTAGCTTGGTAGTTAGACCATCTATTCGGACGCAGGAAAATGGAGTTCCCGAGTCTAACCGGTGACTGGGGGAGTGGTTGGTCATGGTAGAGTCGTGGGACAGGAAAAATACAGACTAAAAGATGTAACAGGCCTTGGGAACCACGGTCTTAAGAAAGTAGTTAATTCTAAAGCCCTTGAAAGTGTCAATAGCTGCAGAAAAGAAAACTGGCCGCTTACTCAGTGCTCTAGGGCCAGGGGGACTGAGTGGGGCTGGGGGGTAATCTCCTCTGTGCACTAAAAGGAAGGTTCCTGGCCTTCCACTTCCTTTTCTATTCATAAGAAAATCTTTTTAAAAAATGTTTACTCTTTAGTCGTCACCTTCAAGGTTGGGCTCTCCATTTCGTGGTAGTAATTCCTAGGTTTGGTTTCACCCCATCTTTTCTGAGGAGAGAATCAAAGAGCTAGTGGTTAAAGGAGGAAGTTCGAATCGTGAGCTCTGTTCTGTGAACCAGGTGTTCTGGCACTCCAGCGCCCACGTTCTGGGGGCAGCGGCTGAACATCTGCTCGGTGCTGTCCTCTGCCGAGGTCCGAGCACAGAGTGTGGCTTCCACCATGACTTCTTCCTGGAAAAGCAGCGGTAAGTAGTTCAAGAAAGGAGAGAGATAGGGCCTCCCTGGTGTTGCAGCGCTGTGGCGCTGTCGGCAGCAGTGACGCGAGTTCGACGCCCAGCCGGGAGAGTCCCACATGGTGCGGCAGACCTCTCCTGCCTCGCCCGCTGCTCCCCTCAGCGGTGTGTTTCCATCGATCTGCCTGTTCTGCTCCCCACTCTGCCTCTGATGAATCCTCTTGCCACCCCACTCCTCTGGCCTGCACCCCAGCTTGTATGCATAAATAAATAAATTTAAAAAAAAAAAAAAAAAAAGGAAAGAGATACTGGCATGGTTTGGTTTTTCAGAGATTTCACCAGATATATTTTCAACCTTTTTGAAGTACAATTGTCATAAAATAGTAATCTATTTAAAGCCTACAACCCGATAGTCTTATGTACCTATGTATCGTGAAAGGATTCCCACAGTTGAGTTAGTTATCGCCTGTCACCTCACTTTTGGAGTGAAGGAGGTGAGAACACATAAGATGTCTTAGCAAATTTCAGTTATACAATACAGAATTATCCAGTCACCAACCTATACACATAAGGCATGAATCTTATCAATGTAACTTAGGAATCCTAAAAGTTCTAACAGCTTATAACATTATTGGGATGGTTTCTAAGACCTCAGACTTGTTCAGTTTGTAGGAAGATGCTTAGGGGGAGGACCCCTTGAGTTCTCAACTGTGCCATCCACTAGTCCCTGCTCTCCTCTTCCATCTAATTCTGCTTGGAATTTCTTTTTTCTCACCTTTATGAATTTCTCGATCTTTGCTTCATCCCTCCTTATTGCTTAATTTTGTCCATCCAGATTATCTGCACTGAACTTTCAATTTCACATGGAGCTTTTGGTTCCAGCTTTGTACCTGATTTCCTACTTACCTCTTCTTTTAGTTTGTCTTTTCCAATAATTCTAGATGTTTCTAGAGAGCAGGATTTTACCCCTTAGCCAGTAAGAGTGTCACACAGGTGATGCTTCTTAGAGCATACAGGCCCACAGCTGCCATCTTCCAGGACCGTCCGGGGCTCGGAGCTGCCTGTCTTGGAGCGCTTCTGCCAGGAATTTGCAGCCACTGCTCAACCCTTCCGGAGGCTAGAGGTTTCTCAGGAGCAGCTTCGGCAACTGTTCAAGGTGGGGTGGAGACACAGGTTTCTGAGGAGGATCCAGAGGCAGGAGGGAGGAGATGGCTCTCTCCCAGCACATCTTGGTGGAAATAAAGACTTCTCTTCACCCTTGCTCCAGGATAACCCCTTCAAGCTGCGTGTGATCGAGGAGAAGGTGACAGGTCCGGCAGCAACAGTATATGGGTGAGCCCTGTCAGGGTCGGGGAACCGGGGAGAGGCGGGGCTGCGCCTGGGGCCTGGGGTCGAGGAAGGTAGAAGATGATTTGTGTTGCTCCAGAGAAAAAACATGGGAACGGGAATTGGCGTTTATCGCCCACTGCTCTCTGTAGATCAGTTCCTCACCACTTCTTGTCTGCCAAAGAGGAAGAGAGGGAGAAAGGTAGTTCATTGATTTGGGAACCTCTAATTGGTCCCTTCTTTCTCCTAGGTGTGGCATGTTGGTTGATCTTTGCCGGGGCCCCCACCTCCGCCATACTGGACAGATCGGAGGACTGAAGCTGTTAACAGTCAGTGCACGGGCAGGGGTAGACTCGGCCTCCCGGCTTACCAGGAGGGAATGGGAATGGGAGGATGGTGGTCGCTCTTGGCCCCTTTTCCATTCCGATAGCTAGCAGGGAGAGCCAGAAGGAGAAAGACGCTTCGTCCCTGCCTTCTAGAAACGCCCAGTCTGGTGGCAGATAGTGGATACCCTGCCAGGACCCAGAAGCCAGTTCACATCCCAGAGTCAGACAGTGCTAAGGGAGGTGAAGGTGGGCGGTGGACGGCTGGACAGGACCCCACAGTGAGCTGCTGTGGAGCGAGGAGGTGGAGAGCACTTTAACCAGGCTCAGGGAGAGGCCCCTAAGTCAGGGGCATGTCTTTCATGAAAATACTGTTCCCAGGCAAGTGGCTTGTTAGGTGGGGCGGGGGCGGGGGCGGGGTGGCAGCTACATAGAGTAAAAAGCCCCGGCCTGGTCACCCAGCGCCCGCGCCTGGTCCTGGCTCTGCTGCCAAGGAGGTGCGGGCCGTAGGTCAGCCCCTTCACCGGCCCCCATCCACGTGGGATGGCAGCTTTGCTTTTTTGTGGTCGTTTGCATTTTATTTATTTATTTATTTATTTATTTATTTATTTTAAAGATTTATTTATTTATTTATTTTTATTTATACATACAAGCTGGGGCACAGGCCAGAGGCATGGGGCGGCGAGAGGGTTCACCAGAGACAGAGCGGGGAGCAGAACAGGTAGATCAGAAATACACTGCTGAGGGGAGCAGCGGGCGAGGCAGGAGAGGTCTGCCGCACCATGTGGGATTCTCCCCGGCCGGGCATCGAACTTGCGTCGCAGCTGCCAACAGCTCCACAGCGCAGCGCTTAACCACTGCGCCACCGGGGAGGCCCTATTTATTTATTTTTATTTATATCTTTGACGTTATTGTGGATTCCCCATAGGGATGATACATTTTAAATATAAAAAAATTAGTGCCGCTAGTTCCTGTCTTACCGGCGAACCCACAGTGTAGAGCTGAAACTCACCCTGGAGTTCGAGGCGGCGGCGCAGCTGCAGGCCCCTGTCGCACTGTCGCCCCGACAGGCCGCGGGAGCCGGAGCCGTGTGCCCGGAGTGGGTCTGGTGTGGAGACCGGTCAGAGGACGGAGGGCTGGCGTTGGTCAGGGCTTTGGGGTACCCCTGCGCAACCACTGCTGGGTGCCCATAGGACCCATAGGGCCGTGGGCGCGGGGAGAAGGAGGCGGCAGGGTGAGTTCAGGCTTGAGGGGGGCTCAGAAGAATCAGGAGTCACGCCCCTCCAGGCTGTGAGAGCGGGGGTCTCGGGGCCGGGGTCAGTGACACAGCTGTTCTGCTGACAGCGCCTCCCTGCGCCCCGCCTTCACTTTGACGCCGTGTCCTCCTGCAGAACTCGTCCGCCTTAGGGACTTCTTCAGGCAGCCCGGAGCCGCTGCAGAGAGTGTCGGGGGTTTCCTTCCCCACAGCCGAGGAGCTGCGGGCCTGGGAAGAACAGAGGGAGGAAGCGGAGTTGCGGGACCACCGTCGCATCGGGAAGGTGCAGAGCCTGGGCGCGGGGCTGGGGGCCAGCAGGGCGAGGAGCAGCGAGGGAGCCGGAGCTGCGGGTGGCAGCAGCTCCAGAACCCAGGAGACCTGCCTAGCGCTGCCAGTTACCACTTCTGGGCCCCAGAGTCTCCTTTCCTGGGGTGACCGCTGCCTCCCCACCCAGGAGCAGGAACTCTTCTTCTTCCATGACCTGAGCCCCGGGAGCTGCTTCTTCCTGCCTCGAGGGACAAGGGTGTATAATGCGCTGGTGGCCTTTATCAGGGTAAGGAGGGCCGGGGGCCGAGGGGAGGGTGGGCAGGGAGGGGAGAGGCCGGAACGCAGACGTGGGCACATGCTCACGGCCTGTATCGGGGCCGCGGCCCGCCTGGGGGCTCGGGAGGGGGCGTGCACTTGGTCGAGGGCCGCGTGGCCTGGGCCCGGGAGACCCCAGCCGCCCCGCCACGCCATGCCCCCCCCAGGCCGAGTACGCCCGCCGGGGCTTCTCCGAGGTGAAAACCCCCACGCTGTTCTCCACGAGGCTCTGGGAACTGTCGGGGCACTGGGCACACTACCAGGAGGACATGTTCGCCCTGCAGCCCCCGGGCTCCCAACAGCCCGGCCGCCCCGCAGACACGCTGGCCCTCAAGCCCATGAACTGCCCCGCGCACTGGTGAGCCGGGGCGGGCGGGGTCCCCCTGGGCGGGCGGGCTGCGCTGCGCGGCCTGCTCCATGCCAAGTAACAGAAGCACCAGGAGGGGCCGGGCCTGGGTCGAGTCTTGAGCCCGGCCCTAGTGGGCCCCGGAGCCTCCAGGCCTCAGTCTCTCCGTGCAGCAGCAGCGCTGGGAGTTACTGTCCGGGACGCTGTGTCATGCTGGGAGATCGCTCTTGAGCCAGGCCGGCTCCGTGGGGTCCTGGTGTGAGAGGGAGGGGCAGGCGCGGCGGAGGCTCCGTGGCCCTGACCCCCGCCCACCCAACCTCAGCCTGATGTTCGCCCACCGGCCCAGATCCTGGCGAGAGCTGCCCCTGCGGCTGGCAGACTTCGGGGCCCTGCACCGGGCCGAGGCCTCGGGCAGTCTGGGGGGCCTGACCCGGCTGCGGTGCTTCCAGCAGGACGACGCCCACATCTTCTGTGCCCTGGACCAGGTGGCTCCCCCAAAGCACTTCTAAACCTCCTTTTGTTCTCCCTGTGAGCCCCCAGTATTTCCGGTCCCCTGCTGCTCTCTGCACATGTACTGCGGTGCGGTTCCTTCTGTTCCCAGCCTGCCTCTGCTTTGGCCGAGCCCCTGCCCAGAGCTCGGCTCCACGGCTCACCCCCCTCGTTCCCGGCCCCCAGCTGGAAGCGGAGATCCACGGCTGTCTCGACTTCCTCCGCTCCGTCTACGCTGTCCTTGGCTTCTCCTTCCGCCTGGCGCTGTCCACCCGGCCGTCTGGCTTCCTAGGGGAGCCTCGCCTCTGGGACCAAGCTGAGCAGGTGGGCAGGCGCAGAGGGGCGGAGGCAGGCAGTCGCTGCGTGGGCGGCAGCGTGCCCGAGGAGGCCTGCCCTGAGGGCGCGCTTCTCCCGCACTCCCTCTGAAGGTGCTTCAGCGGGCCCTGGAGGAATTCGGAGAACCCTGGGACCTGAGCCCTGGAGACGGCGCCTTCTACGGGCCCAAAGTAAGCGGGGACCTGGCTGGAGCTTGTTAACGTAGCAGATGTTCAGAGGCATTTTAAACCTGTGTCGGGTGTAAAGAAGAGCCCTGTGCTTCTGTGCCCCTTGCCCGGTCTAGGGCTGGGGGCAGGGTGTTAGGCCGCAGGGCCAGTGGGGAGCCCTGCTGAGGTGTCCCTTTCAGTCTGAAGGGTGATGAGGGGGAGTACAGGCAGGGGGTGGGGGTGTGTTTAGGCAGAGGCTGGGGAACGGGCCAGCCTCACAGGCCGAGTTGGAAGATGTGAAAGAAGTTGGCAGGAGGAGGGAGAAGTGTCTGCAGGGTTGGTACCAAGTTGTTAGGATTTGAGGGACCACATTTTTTGAACCAGGAGATGAGGCAGAAGTAAATGAACAGACCTCTTTCAAGAACTCTGGCTCTTCGGAAGGCAAAGGAGAGGTTCTGGCGAAGGGAGAGACTCAGAGTGTTTAGGTTTTGTTTGTTTTTTTTTAAGATTTATTTATTGGGCCTCCCTGGTGGCACAGCGGGTTAAGCACAGCCTATGAAGCTGTCCAGAGCCACTGCAGCACGAGTTTGATCCCCAGCCAGGGAGGTGACCCACAGGGCAGGCCAGACCTCTCCTGTCTCGCCTGCTGCCCTCCTCAGCAGTGTACTTCAGTCGATCCGCCTCTTCTGCTCCCCACTCTGTCTCTGGTGAGTCCGCTCACCCCCCCCCCCACACCTCTGGCCTACACCCCAGCTTGTATGCAAAAATAAAATCTTTTAAAAAATGTATTTATGCACACAAGAGCTGGGGTGTAGGCCAGAGGTGTGGGGGTGGTGAGAGGATTCACCAGAGACAGAGCGGGGAGCAGAACAGGCGGATTCACTGAAATCCATTGCTGAGGGGAGCAGCGGGGAGGCAGGAGAGGTCTGCTGTGCTATGTGGGATCCCTGGCTGGGGATCGAACTCGTGCTGCAGTGGCTGCCGATAGCTTCATAGTGCTGAGACTTAACCCCTGCGCCCCCAGGGAGGCCCTTAGTTTTCATCTTACAAGGACAGGCTTGGTAGGAAAAAAAGAGTCCCCTGCGTGGGGGCGGGCGGGAGAGTCGCATTTAAATGCGGTGACGGTGACGGGAGGGGCTGTTCAGACCAGGGAGAATCGGGCTGTAAGCGGGACTTCAGTGCAGGGGAGCGCCTGGGCTGGGGCTGGGGCTGGGGCCGGCGCGGAGGGGCCGCCTGGCTTGTTGCAGAGGCAGGAAGGCAGCTGGGCTGGCACAAGGGGCTCCGGCGAGGGGGCCAGTGGGGACACACTCCCGAGGCCCTGACTGAGTGCCCAGGAGGCAGCGCCAGGGTCCTCGCTGAGGGGGTGTGGAGAGCCAGGCAGCTTGGCCACGCTGAGGACGGGCTGTGGTGGTCAGGCCACCACAGGAAGGCCGGCGGCAGCAAGGACCCAGCCCGGGGCTCAGAAGGTGAGCCCTGGGCGGCGCCAGGTCAGCTGGACGCCGTGTGCGTGTGCTGGCAGGGGGCCTCGACAGCAGAGCAGGGACGTGGGGCTACGTCCAGCTGCGTGGGGAAAGGGATGCGGGGGCCCGAGTGGCAAAAAGGGTCAAAGGGCCACTCGGGGGGACTGTCGTCTCTGCCAGGCCCCAGCCGCCAGGACAGGGCGTCTGCTGGGCTGTTCCAGGCAGGACAGGGGCTGGGGGCCGGGCTGCAGCCTGGAGCAGCCCCCGGAGGAGCGGCCCAGAGCTGCCAGTCAGGGCGTGGGCGGCCGGCCGTGCGGGGCCTCGCCACGTGGCCAGTGTCCCGCAGGCCCCGGTGGCGCACGCGCGGCCCTCACGCCCCCCCGTCCCTGCAGATCGACGTGCTCCTGCGTGACGCCCTGGGCCGGCCCCATCAGTGCGGGACAGTCCAGCTCGACTTCCAGCTGCCCCTGAGATTTGACCTCCAGTACAAGGGGTATGGTCCCCGCCCGTGCCAGCCGGGGCGCCGCTTCCGGCCCCTCCCTCCCCTCCCAGCCGGGGAGACTGCTCCTGGGAAACCAGCAGGGGTCTTGGCACCCATTCCTGACGCCGCCTCTCCCCTCCTCTCCCCTCCCAGGCAGGCGGGGGCCCCGGAGCGCCCCGTCCTCATTCACCGAGCGGTGCTGGGCTCCGTGGAGAGGATGCTGGGAGTGCTGGCGGAGAGCTGCGGGGGGCGCTGGTGAGACCCCGGCGGGCTTGGGCTGCCTCGGGCGTGGGCCTCCCCCTGCCCCCTGCAGCCGTCGCATCGGGCCGGGAGCCACTTGTCCTCCGCTCTCCCCCAGGCCCCTGTGGCTGTCGCCGTGCCAGGTGGCGGTCCTCCCGGTGGGCACCGAGCAAGAGGACTATGCCAGGGAGGTGAGTGGGGGAGCCCAGAGCCGGCCGAGTGGGATCTGGGCGGAGTCCAGGAGGAGGCGGCCACATAAAGCCGTTGGGGGGTCCCACGCGCTGGAGCCGGAGCGCGTGGCCACCGGCCGGGGTGTTGGGTGTCACACAGCGGCGGGGCCGAAACAAGGGGACAGATGCCAGGCGCTGGCGGCAGCACCGGGCACAGGGGCGCAGACGGAGTAGGTCTTCCTGTCCGGAAAGCTGAGAGGGAGCCGCCAGCCGGGGCGGGCGGGCTGGTGCCGGCAGCCTGGGGGCTGGCCGGGAGGCTCCACTCGGCCGCTTTAGAGACGTCTGCGGAGGGCCGGGGGCTGGGGCCACGGGACAGCGCCTGGGAAGACGGTCTGGGGCCGGCCCGGCGCTCGGCCTCCCTGTGAGGGACTCCGGCCCCTGCCCAGGTGCAGCAGAGCCTGAGCGCTGCGGGGCTGGCCGGGGACCTGGATGCCGACCCCGGGCTCAGCCTCAGCCGCAGAGTCCGTCGGGCCCAGGCCGCCCGCTACAATTTTCAGTTCGGTGAGTGACGGGGTTGGCGGGGCCCTTGGAGCCCACACTCGCCCCTCCCTCCATGCGCTTCTTGTGCCCACTAATCCAGGTCATCTGCAGACTTACTCACTGAGTCTCATACCTGAGCTGGGCAGGTTCGAGGCTCCGCATGCCTGAGCCACCTGGGCCCCGAGTTCTTTGCCCCTGCCTGCCTTCCCTCTGCCCGGCTTTTGGAATCTGCTCGCTTCATTAACCCGGGGAACATGAGAGAGAAAGCGACAGGAAGGGTTAATAGGCGTTAATTAGTGGCTCTGTTTACTCTAGTCCTAGATGGAGTTAGCCCTCGCGGTGAGGAGAAGGCCCGCCCAACCTTTTCCCTTTTCCATTTCCCGGGGTTCGGAGCCCTTTATTGAGGGCTCGGAGCTGAGGCTCCTCAGCCAGATGACCTGGTTCTCTAGCTCTGTCCCCCCGGCCCCGCGAGCACCTGGAGCTGCCCCTGCCCCGCACGTCGCCCGTCCCGGGCTGTGGCCGCGTCCCTTTGTCCAGTGCCCGCGCCCATCTGTTCATCCCTCCAGCCGGCCCTGCCGTCCGTGACCCCAGGCCCCTGCCTGGGCGAGAGGCGGGAGGGAGCGTGTGGAGCACGTCCTTGTCTCCTCGGGATGAGCAGGGAGCTGAAACACGGGCCTTCCCCGGCCCTCCCCCAAGCCCCGCCCGGGCTCTGCCCCGGCCCTCCTCGGGAGCTGGTCTCGAACTTCTGCAAGCCAAAGGCGGGGGCCCTGTGGGTAAACCGGTCCCGGGGACCCCCCACCTCCCGTCTTCCTGCAGTGGTCGGCCAGAAAGAGCAGAGCAGGGGGACCGTGAACATTCGGTCTCGGGACGGCCGCCGTCTGGGGGAGCGGGGCCTGGCCGAGGCCGTGCGGCGGCTGCGGGAGCTGCAGGACGCCCGCGCGCCCAACGCCGAGGAGCTCTTCTGAGCGTCTGGCTGCGGTGAGCCCCGCGGAGCCAGCCCGACGGACGGAGGCCCGGATCTCCCCCAGAGACCCGGTCTGGGCGCTGCGGCTGTGCGAATGTGCGGGGGAAACTGACAATAAACGTGACGCTGCCGGGTGTGTGTCTCCTCTTCTCCCGGGGCTGGGGCCTCGCCCTGCGGGGCTGCTCGTGGGCGCCCGTCCTTCCCCGCTCGGCTCCTCGGGTTCCCTCAGCCCAGTGCCCAGGTGGCAGGCCCCTTCTCCACAGCGGGCGGGGTGCCAACGGGGAAATCGAGGTCCCAACAAGGTCGCCAGCGCCTCGTCCCACCACCCCCAGAACCACTTTCCCCGGGGCCCAGGAGTGCGCTCCTCCGTCCATCCGTCACATTCTGCGGGCTGAGTCTGGGAGGAGCGGCTGCCAGAGGCGGAGCGGCTGGGACTGAGTCACGGCAGGAAGCCACGGAGGGCGGGAGACTCGGCCCTATAAAGCGGGAGCAGGAACCGGCCCTGAGCTGCACAACACAGCAGCAACCGGAGAAGCAGGCTCCAGCGCCCGGCCCTCCCGCGACGCCTCTGCAGCCGCTGCCCGCCCTGCCCGTGATGGGGGCCTCGCCCAGGGCCGCCGTGCTCTTGGCCTGCTTGGCCCTGGTCTCCGCCACCTCCGAGGGGGGTGAGTTGGGGTGGGAGTCGGCGCTTGGGAGGGGTTCTGGCCGGCGTGGGCTCGGGCCAGGTCAGCCAGCCTAAGCGGGGCTCGCCCACGGGGGTTCGGCCTGTTTCTGAGCAAGCCCAGGCGGGCCTGGGGCGCTGGAGCCTTTAAAACAGGGTGCAGGGCACGGAGGAGGGAGAGGGGTTCCTAGACGTTGCAGCCAGGACCACACAGTTGCAGTCGGATGGACAGCTCCTGAGGGGGGCCGGCTTCCTGGGTGGGGGGCCTCTGCCTGAGGACTGTGTATGTGGGTCCCAGAAGGAGCCCCGAGCCGCTCAGAACTGCTTTGCTGACCCTTGACTAGCTCCCTGCCTGGCTGGGGCAGAGCCGAGGGGTCCATCCTCTGGGGCAGATGCGGCCAAGCCTAGCCCGCGTCTAACTGCTCGACGCCTGCGGAGCGCTGCGAGGGACGCAACTGGCCGCGGCACAGTCTGTGTCAACCCCGCCAGTCATGCCCTGGGGCCTCGTCTTCTGGGGCTCCAGGGGTGACTGGTCATCCTCTCTGGGGCTCTGGGCTGCCGAGCCTCGGGGTCCTGAATCATCCCCCGCCCCAGGTCGTAGATTCAGATCCAACCGAGGAGCGAGGCCAGAGCTCCAGGCAGCTCCTGCTCTGGGGGCCGAGCTGTCAAGACTCCTGGAGCAGGAGGGCGGGGGGCAGGCACCACCCGCAGCGTCGGGGCGCACACTTCCTCCTGAGAACCAGAGAAGCTTCCAAGCTGAGAGGCCAGGGGAGGAGGCCGGCCCGGGACAGCCTTCCTGCCCTGCCCAGCCCAGCCCAGCCCCAGCCGGCCCCCGAGGCCAGGGCTGGGGGTGCGGCGTGGGGGGCCACTCAGCCCCGGCACTCACATTTGTGTGTTCAGGGTGGTGGAGCCGGCGACTGGCCGGGGCAGAGCAGCACAGAGGGGCAGTCCTGTCCTGCCCCTGGCCGCCTGTCCCCCCAGCCGGTGTCCGCGGTCAGGAGGGCGCCTGCCGCCCTGACTCCGCCTTCCTCCCAGGCTCCCAGGCTCCCGGGGAGACTCAGAGGCCCTTTCCAGATGGTAACCGGCCCTTCAAAGAAGGTAAGCACCGGGGGAGTGGAACGGCATGGGGGCCCGGGGGACCCAAAGGCTCTGACCCCCTCCTCTGGCCTCCAGTCGGCTATGCAGCCCCTCCCGCCCCGCCCCGGACCCAGGCCCTCCCCGCGGATCGCCCTGGCGCCCCCGACTTTGAGGAACAGAGTGAAGGTTAGTGCCCCAGCCCTTTTCAGCTGCCCCCAGGTTTCCTGTGGCCGACCCCGTCCTCCAAGGGGGGGGTCAGGGAGGCCGGGCGGAGGCCGCCCCTCACACAGCGCCCCTCCTGCAGTGCAGCCTGCCCTCGCTCACAACCTCCATTTGCAAGAGGAGATGCCACTCACGCTCCGGCTGCCCCTGGAAAGCAGAGGTGAGCGCCGCCCGCCGCCCGCCCCCGCCGCCCTCGAGTCCAGCGGCCGGAGCGGCTCCCGCTGACCCTGCTCCTCTCGCCTCCCCGCCCTGCAGTAGACCCCCTGCGCTCTCTGGAGCCCGTCCCCCAGCACGAAGAGCTGCCCCCGCTCCAGGTTCCGGTCAAGCAGGAGGAGGGTAAGTGCCCTCCCGGGCGCCGCCCCGGCCGTAGCTGCTTCATTTGTAAACCGGGGCAAGCGACGTCTCTTTACAGTGTTAGGAGATTAAATGGCATAAAAATCGCTCTTCTGGTATCTTTATTGATTTCCCCTCTGACTGGACGCTGGCCGGGCGCCCTCAGGGGGCGTGCCCGGCGTGGGTCTCGCTCACGTGTCTCCTTCTACCCCAGTGGACGCGCCTTTCCCGCACCAGAAGGAGATGGCCTTCCCGTCCAAGCAGAGAGAGGGTGAGTGGCCGCACCGCCCGGGAGGGAAGCAGCAGCCGGGGCCTCGGGAAGCAGGCCAGCTTGGGGAGGCTGGAAGGGGACCTCAGTTCTCTTTCCCTTTCCGTTGGTCATCCTGAAGGTAGTATTTTCAGGGCTCCAGATTAGTCTCCCCCTGCCCCCTGAACCCTCCGGGGCCCTTCTCGCCAACCCCAGCTTCTCTCAGTGCTCCCAGCACCAGCTCGCCTCTTCTCTCACGCACCCCTTCTTCCCACTGTCCTCCGTTCTAGAAAGGCCGGCCGGCTTCATGGATCAGGGATCCCCGGAGCCCGAGCCCTGGAACCCCGCCCATCACTGCCCGCACGGCCGGTCCCGAGCGGGCTGGAGCCACCGGCTGGACGGCTTCCCCCCGGGGCGGCCCTCCCCGGACAACCTGGAGCAGATCTGCCTGCCGAGCCGCCAGCACATAGTGTACGGCCCCTGGAACCTGCCGCAGACGGGCTACTCCCACCTCACTCGCCAGGGGCAGACCCTCAACCTGCTGGAGACCGGGTATTCCCGCTGCTGCCGCTGCCGGAACCAAGCGAACCGCCTGGACTGTGCCCGGCTCGTGGTAAGAGGGGGGCCCTCGACCCGGGGCCTGCCTTTGCCCTCCAGAGTGTGAGAGCGAGTGCGTGTGCGTGTGAGTGTGTGTGTGCGTGCATGTGTGTGTGTGTGTATGTGTGTGTCGAGATCTACAGGCCCACGCCCGGTGGCAGGAGCCTCAGGCCCGGCGTCCCCAGAGGGCCGGGAGAACAGGACGGCCTCCGCTGCTTCCTCACCTACCTGCCAGGCTCCTTCCCTGGCGCCCGCCAGAGACGGCGTGTGGGCAGTGGGCGGCCGGGCTGACCCACCCCTCTTGCTTTAGTGGGAGGACGCCATGACCCGGTTCTGTGAGGCCGAGTTCTCGGTCAAGACCCGACCCCACTGGTGCTGCAAAGAGCAGGGGGAGGCTCGATTCTCCTGCTTCCAAACGGGAGCCCCCCAGCCACACTACCAGTCCCGGGCCTGCCCCAGCCACCTGCCTGGTATCTCCTCGGGCCTCGAGCTGCCTTTCCCCCCGGGGGCGCCCACACTGGACAATGTCAAGAACATCTGCCGCCTCAGACGCTTCCGCGCCGTGCCGCGGAACCTCCCGGGCTCCGACCCCATCCAGAGGCAGCTGCAGGCGCTGACCCGGCTGGAGGGGGAGTTCCAGCGCTGCTGCCGGCAGGGGAGCAACCACACCTGTGTATGGAAGGCCGTAAGTGGGCGCCCAGCCTCCCCGAGAGCCCGCCCGCACCGCTGGCCCTGCCGTCCGTCCGGCCGTCATCCATGTGCCTCCCCGCTGCGAGCTCGTCCGCCCGCCGTCTGCTTGCTGTGCGCGTCAGCTGAGTCTGTTCGCCGCCGGCCCGCGCCCGGCCTCGTCCACCCGCGTCCCGCACGCACCCGTCTCCTCTGGCCTCGCCTGGCCCTCCGTTCCAGCTCGTCTCCTGCGGCAGTGCAGCCTCACCTTGCTTCTCCGCCCCTCCCAGCCCACACCCACAGCTGCCTCCTGCCCGCTGGTTCTTTGCCCTTCCCATGGGGCACCTGGCAGGGTCCCTCACCTCAGAGGGCGATGAGGGGAGCAGAGGCCCGGAGCGGTGGGCCGGGCGGGCTGACTCCTCCCCTCTGGCCCGCAGTGGGAGGACGCCCTGGACGGCTACTGTGACCGGGAGCAGGCTGTCAAGACCCACCAACACTCGTGTTGCCAGCACCCGCCTAGCCCTGCCCGCGATGAGTGTTTTGCCCGCAGGGCACCCTACCCCAACTATGACCGGGACATCTTGACACTTGACCTCAGCCGAGTCACCCCCAACCTTATGAACCACCTCTGTGGAAATCGCAAAGTTCTCACCAAGCAGTGAGTCTTGCCCAGCTCTTCCCAGCCCTGTTCCCTTCCCCGCCTCCTTCGGGGACCCCCAGGGAGTCACAGGCGGGAGGCGCAGAGGCCCTGACCGCTGCCTCTCCCGCCACCGCAGCAAGCAGATCCCCGGGCTGATCCACAACATGACCGTCCGCTGCTGCGACCTGCCACTGCCCGAGCAGGCCTGCTGCGCCGAGGACGAGGTGGGCGCGGCGGGGGCGCTGCGGACCGCCTGCTCTTTAGTGCCTCAGAGCAGCCCACAGAAACCCTGACTGTTGGGGGACACCCTTTTTCTCGGGTTCCGGGTCTTCTTTCCTCACCTGGTCTGTCCCTGCTCTGCCTCTCTGAGCGTTCAGTTTCTGGCATTTACAGATGTGCACATCTGTCCATCACCAGGATCCTCGCCCTGCGAGGCAGCCTGGCCTCTTGCTGGGCCCCGGGAAGCAGCAGAGGCGGAGGGAGGGGGGCTCGGCTGGTACCACACCTGGCCGCTGACGCCCCCTCCCCGCCCTCTCTGCGCGCTCTCCCCAGAAATCAGCCTTCATTGACGAGCTGTGCGGTGCCCGACGGAACTCCTGGCACGACACGGCCTTCTGCTGCGACCTGAGCCCTGGGGATGAACAGACCAACTGCTTCAACACGAACTACCTGAGGAATGTGGCGGTCGTGACTGGGGAGACAGGGGCCCCCAAGGACCAGAGGGAGGAAGATCCAACTCAAGGAACAAAACCCAGCCCCACCCTAGAGCCCAAGAAAGACTGAGTCACCTCTGGGCCTTGGAGGATCAGATTCGGGGAACCGCACCCCATGTCACCGTCCTTGAATACTCAGTACAGTAAACACCTCCGGATTTAGTGCCCTCATTGTTGTAACATCTCACACACAACGCACCCTCTCAAGCCCGCTTGGACTTCCTGAGCGCCCCGCGGCCCAGCTCTGCCCCCCGCTGGGCAGAAGCCATTCCTGGCCTCGCTGGGCCATCACTAAACGGCTTGACTTCACCCCTTGTCATTCTGAGTTATTCCGCCTTCAAAGAGCGTCGTGTTAGCTGACTCGGGGTTCGGGGGTGGCAAAGATACGGTTCATGTCCTGGTGAACCCCCCAAATGCCTCGGCCCGGGCGGGCTGTGCGCGGGGCTGAGGCAGCCCGGGGGGAGGCGCCTGCCTCCCGTTCACCGCCACCGCCTCGGACCCCGCGGGCCTGCGAGCGTGGCCGAGGGCGCCTTCCCGGGGGGCGGGCGGCTCAGACGCGCAGCGGCGTCCGAAGGCTGCCCGGGTCTGCGGCTTGGCTGGGAAGACAATCGCTCATCACGGTGCCGCGTCCGCAGGGCTGGAGGGTGGCGGCGCCTCCCCGCGAGGGCACCGGTGGTCTCGGGCCGGGCGTGTTCAGATTTGCCCCGACAGAGCCCCCCGCAGACACCCGGCGGGAGCCCGAGGGCGGAGCCCCAGCCCCGACCGGCCCGCGGGGTGGCGGAGCGCGCGCGCCTTCGGGGCTGCGAGCGCGAGCACGAGGCCGGAGCTGACGGCCGGGCGCGGACGCGCGCGGGTCAGCCTCACGCGCACGCCGCGCCCCTCCGCCCCCGCCCTTTATTTATCTCCGCGTTTCTGGTCGGCGGACGACTGTTGTTGCCCGAGCAGCTTCCTCGCCGCTCTTTCGCCTGCCCGTCAGCACGGCAGCCAATGAGCGGGCGGCAGCTGCGCTCAGCCCCGCCTCTAGGCCCCGCCCGCTCGCGTCACGCGCTCGGAGGGCGGCGCTGCGCCTGCGCGGAAGTCGGCGCGCCCGCGACCCCCGCGCCCAGGGCAGGGAGGGCGGCCGGGCGGGTCCCCGCGCGGGGTCCACGCGCATCCGCCCGGGCGAGCCCGGCCCGCCGACCGCCGCGGCTGTGCAGGGGGGTCCCGGGGACGCCGCGCGGCCGCGTCTGCGAAGCGAGCGCGGGGTGCGCGAACGGGAGAGGCCGTCGGACCGGGGGGGACTGCTGTCTCGGCCTCCGGGCGTCCGCAGTCGGGGGCGGGGCCGCCCCGAGGGTCCGAGCGGCGTCCGGGGCCGAGTTGGCAGAAGGAGCCCTCCCCGGGGACCCGCGACCTGCCGGATGGAGGCGGCGGTTGGGACCGGCCGCCGGCAGGGCAGGGACTGCTGCAACCGGGGCGAAGTGGTGACGCTTGGGCGGTCTGTGTAAACGAGCCGTTAGCGGGGCCTGGAGGCAAAGGAGACAGAGCTGCTGCCTTCTCGGGGGCCTGAAGGCTTCGTAGACAAGGGTTTTGCCCGAAGGCATGGAGGACGGACGCCCTCGGCTCTCGGCGGTTGCCAGACAGCTGTGGAGCACCAGGCGTCCCGGCTGAGGCTGAAACGCCCTCCGGGATCGTCCGCTCTGCGGAGACTTGGATGTCTAGTGATAGAACTGTCTGGGTTCTCAGGCAGCCACTGAGATCGGCTTCAGGGCGGTCTTGGGGGAGGCGAATAAAGCAGGAAAAGTGAGGCTAGTGTACTTGAATTACCACTAAGTAGTAAAAAATAAAAATTGGAGGGGCGGAACTAGCCAACAGGCTGAATTTAGGATTCGTCATGCTTTTTAGAGGATCTCACTGGTCTGTAGAAGTCATGCCAACCTGGGAGAAGTTCCGAGTAGGTTAGAGAAAAAAAGAAATCAGATGGACAAGAATGGATGCCCTGGAGAGATCATAGACACAGGGATAAGTTCAGAAGTGAATTTCCAATTCTTCAGTATCAGTAGATAGTGGTCAGGATGATGGAGAGAGAGGGGACATGTCGTGAAGATATTTAGGAAATAGGATTGACAGCCCCTCTTTGCTGGGGGGTGCTCCAGGAGGGCCCCCAAGTTTGAGATTTGGCTATGAGGTAGGGTATACAGGAGGAGAGGAGCAGATTTTATAGGAGAATGGTGATGAGCTCAACTTGGGGATCGTCGATAGTGGGTGTCCTTAGAGAAAAGCACCCCAGAAGGAAGATGTCCGAAGGCGAATTCCAGGGAATAAGTGTAAGCGGAGGGAGCAGCAGCTGCACCTCCAGCCCTGCGACAACTAGATACGCACCTGGAGGCCCCTGCGAAACACAAGTCCAGCTCACCCATGAACGCTGCCTCTGGGTGCACGTCAGGCGTGAAAAAGAAAGCAGTGGGCGAATTGCCGGCGCTGGGGGGCACCTACTCGTCTGCGTTTCTTGAGAACTGTCATTAAAAACCACGGAGAGGGCCTCCCCGGTGGCGCAGCGGTTAAGCGCTGCGCTGTGGAGCTGTTGGCAGCGGCGACGCGAGTTCAACGCCCTGCCGGGGAGAATCCCACATGGTGCGGCAGACCTCTCCTGCCTCGCCCGCTGCTCCCCTCAGCAGTGTATTTCTGATCTGCCTGTTCTGCTCCCCGCTCTGTCTCTGGTGAACCCTCTCGCCGCCCCACGCCTCTGGCCTGTACCCCAACTTGTATGTATAAATAAAAAAAAAAAACCAAGGAGACAAACATCTGGTCATCTCTGGTCATCTCTGCACTCCGACTTCTGCCCCCTGACGGGCCCATCTCAGTAAGCAGGTGCCGAGTGGATCGGGAAGAGACCTGGGGGAGCCTGACCCCTTCCCCCCTCCTCGCCCGGTCTCCTCCAGGGCCCTCAGCCCCTGGCAGTGCCCCTGCCCTCAGAGCGGCCCTGACCGGTCACACTGGAACCCCCCAAGTGACATAAAATCAGGCAGGCGTGTTTCTGTGTGTGCAAGTGTCTGTAAATGTGTGCACGTAAGCACTGCCTCTGGCGAAGCGCAGCACCGCGGCGCGCACCGACATTAACGTGTCTTCAGTCACACGGAGGGCGGCGGCCCCTGGGGAGCAGGGACACTGCCGGCCGCCCCCGCACCGCCCCCGCGGCGCAGCCCCCACCCCGGGCGGCCGAAAGGGGCTCCCAGCGGCCTGCCCCCGCCCTCCCGTCCACTGCCCCTCCGGGCCGAGCCGCGTGCTCCCGGCGGGTCGTGCCTCCGCCTTCAACCCGCTCCCGCCGCGACTCTGCCCCCTGGACCGCGCAACCCGCTGCCCCGGGGCCTCCCTCCGCCCACCTCCCCGGCCCCTGTCCTCGACGCCCCCTCAAAACAGGGCTGGGCTGGGCCCCTCTCCGTGCGTCAGGCTGCTCCCACGCCGCAGGGTTTGGGGGTGTTCGCGGGGTCGCTCTCCCCATAGGGCTCCCGTCCCCGCAGCCCGGGCCCTGAATCCCGCCGGGACGGACGCGCCCGTGCCCCGAGGCTGCCCCCGCCCAGCTCTCCCGCTGGATGCAGGTGAGAAGCCCAGCCCGGGCCGAGCGTCCCCGGCGGCGCGCGGCGAGGGGGCACGAAGGCGCCGCGGGCGAGAAGCCCTTGCAGGCGGAGCGCGGGCGGCGGTGGCGCCGGGGTGTCGGGGCGACCGGGCGGCGCGGGCGGGGGTGCGCGCCGCGTCGTCCGCTGTGCCAGCAGGTGGGGCCGGGGACCCGCACGCCCCCAAACACACCCCCCGCCCCGCCAGGCCCCCGGGGCGCCCTTGCGCGGCGGGACCCCCAGAGGACGCGCGGGAGAAAGACGCCGGGTCGTCCGTCTCCCGCTGGTGCCAGCCGCGGGGTCCCGCGCGCCTCGCCCGCTGCCCGCGCCGGCGGGCTGGGCCGGGCCCCTCCGGGCGGGCGCCGGGAACGGAGCTTGCGCGACGCGTGTGAGCAGCGGTGACGCTCGCCGGGGCAGGGGCCGAGTCCACGCGTCCTCAGCCGGGGCTGTACGGGACTCCAAATTTGGGGTTTTCTTCGCCACTCCCGCGCTTCGGCCTGAAGAGCGCCCTCTCGCCCTCTCGGGGAAAAGCGGGGAAATAAAGGAAAAAGCTCCCGGCCTAGCAATGGCGGGATTCGGGCCCATCGATATAGAACTTCATGTATATTTTTTTTTGGTCTTTCAATTTTTTGTGTAGGGTCATGGCCGGCCGTGGCCGCTAGCCCTGCACCCCCGGGAGGCGCTCGGTCCCGAAAGCCCGGCCCGGCCTCGCGCTGCACCGGCGTTCCCGACCCAACCCGCCGCCGCTCCGGGGGCGCCCGACCAGCCGTCGCAGGCCCGCGCGCGGCGCTGGGTTCGGGCCCGCTGGTCTCGGTCACAGGGTCCGTGCAGGATGAATCCTTATTAATGCGGCTGCCAGGGCCTCCCTGGGGGCGCGGGGGCTGATGGCGGCCGGGGCGCTTCCCCCAGAGCGCAGCAGACCGCTCCTGGCTCCCCGCTGCTCCCCTCGGCAGCGTGTTTCAGTGGATCCGCCTGCTCTGCTCCCCACTCTGTCTCTGGGGAATCCTCTCACCCTCACACCTCTCGCCTGCACCCCAGCTCTTGTGCGCATAAATAAATAAGTCTTTTTTAAAAATGCCACTGCCAGAGCAGGAACGTTGCTCCTAAAAAGGGCAGAATCTGCGGGCTGGACGAGAGGGGGAGCCGGAGCCTCTGGGGAAACCCGCGGATTCTGCGGCGCCCTCTGCCCCAGCGGCCACAGCGCCGCCATCCCGGAGCCCCAGTCTCAGTGCCTGAGGAGCTCCAGACGGTCTCCCCAAGTGGCCGCGGTGTGACGCTCCCAGCAGCAGGCCAGAGGGCTCGAGACCCCCTTGTCGCGGCTTGTTCTGTTGTTTGTCCCCGAGCGTCCGGCAGGTGTGAAGGGGCGTCCCCGCGCTGGGACCGGCCTTTCCACGCCCCTTAATAACGTTTAGCCTTTTTCCATGTGCTTATTAGACATTTATGTTTTTTGTCTGTTTGAGAAATATCTTTTCAAATTTTCTATTGTTTAAATGAATATTTACCTTTTTGTTACTGAGCTGTAAGAGGGTTTTTTGTTTGTTTTTGCATAGAAGATCTGGGGTACAGGCCAGAGTTGGGGGGGCTTGTGAGAGGACTCACCAGAGACAGAGTGGGGAGCAGAGCAGGGGGATCTGCTGAAGTACACTGCAGAGGGGAGCAGCGGGGAGCCAGGCGAGGTCTGCTGGGCCCCGTGGGAAGCTCCCTGGCCGGGATCAAGGTGCTAGAGGTGTTAGTGCTGAGACCCAACCCCTAGGCCACCAGGGAGGCCCCACGAAGTCCAATGAATCCATTTTTAATTCAGTTCCTTATGCTTCTGGTGCCCTATCTACGAGACCATTGTCTACCCCAAGGGCACAAAGATTTCCTCCTATCTTTGTTTCCCTCTAAGAATTTTATCGTTGCTGTTCTTCCATTTAGATCTTTGCCCCTTATTGCGCTGACTTCATGTGTGACAGGAGGTAAGTTCCAGTTCAGCCATTTGACTGTGGCCCCTCACTGGCCCCAGAAACATCTGTTGAAAAGACTGTCCTTTCTCCCCCTGAATCTTCGTGTTGAAAACCAGTCGACCCTCAATGTGAGTGCTTGTTTCTGGATCTGAACTCATTCGCAGTGGGCCTGCTCTGAACCAGAAATCTCGTTGAACCAACCAGAAATCGCGTCCTGATTTCTGTAGCTTTGTCGTTAGTCTTGAAATCAGGAAGTGTGAATGCTTCAAGTGTGATAATAAAAGACTTGAAGGTAATTTATCTGTTGTACTTTTGTCTTTGGCTTCCTGCAGTTCTGGTGCCGTGTGTAAGACTCTGGGTTTCTTTTAATGTGTCCTGCTTAGGACTTCTTGGGTTGTTGAATGTGTGATTTGATAAGTTCATCAATTCTCTCAATTGCCTGAGTCTCTCCTCTGTGTCATCGTGATCTCGTGTCTCTTGTTCACTCATCCGCATTCTACTTTTTTACTCCATTATGACTCATTCTAGAGCTTTTCTGCTGACCTCTATGTCAGTCCATTAATTTTTTTCCTTTTGCTATTTCTAATCTTCTGCTAAAACAATTTTAAGTTCCAGAATTTATATATTTTCCTGTTTGAATTTGCTAGGTAATTTTTTTTAAGTTTCCAGTTCCCAGATGGCGTCTATTCTGGGCCATTCTCCCCTGGACACGACAAGCAGAATTGTTTTGTAATCAGTGCTGATAACTCTACTATCCGGAGGCCTGCGAATCCGCTGCTATGAGCATTGTTCCCCCTGTTCTCTCCGCTGTTTATCTTCGTGTACTGGAGGTTGTTTTTGAAACTTTATTTATAGAAACAGCTTGAGGCTCAAGATAACACTGTCTTCCCCTGAGAGAAGTTCTTCTTTGCCGGCTCCGGGGTTCCTGGTCACCTGGACCGCAGTTCAGAGCTTGAGACCTCCTGGGTCGCTCTTGCCCCCGCCCGCATCACACCCGAGCAGAGAAACGTTCATGAGGGTCCCTGCTCTTGGCACACTCTGACTCTGAAATTTTCACCTTCACCCCTTGAGGCTGCCAGCACCACAGCCTTTTCCAGAAAAAAGAAAAAACCCCAAGGCATAAGCCGCTTCAGAAAAGGCTTCACTTCTCCACTCCCCATCCTTGTCATCACCTCAGCTCAGTCATGCTGCACATCTTGTTACTTCTTCAGTGCTTTTAACTGGAACTGGGTGTAGAACTGGGGTGCAGGCCAGAGGTATGGGGGCCAGAGGTATGGGCCAGAGACAGAATGGGGAGTAGAATAGGCAGATCTACTGAAATCCACTGCTGAGGGGAACAGCAGGGAGACAGGAGAGGTCTTCTGCGCCCTGTGGAAAGCTCCCTGGCCAGGGATCAAACTCAGGTCCTAGCAGTGATAGTGCTGAGATTCAACCCCTAGGCCACCACAGAGGTCCTAAAATGACTTTTTAAGTTGTTCTTTTAAAGGAGAGAATTCTTTTTAAAAAAAAAAGATTTATTTATTTATGCATATAACAACTGGGGTGTACGGCCTCCCCGGTGGCGCAGCGGTTAAGCGCTGTGCTGTAGAGCTGTCGGCAGCGGCGACGCAAGTTCGACACCCGGCTGGGGAGAGTCCCACATGGTGCGGCAGACCTCTCCTGCCTCGCCCGCTGCTCCCCTCAGCCGTGTACTTCTGATCTGCCTGTTCTGCTCCCCGCTCTGGCTCTGGTGAACCCTCTCGCCGCCCCACACCTCTGACCTGTACCCCAGCTTGTATGTATAAATAAAAAATAAATCTTTAAAAAAAAAAAAAGAACTGGGGTGTAGGCCAGAGGTGTGGGGTGGTGAGAGGATTCCTCAGAGACAGAGTGGGGAGCAGAGCAGGCCGATCCACTGAAATCCACTGCTGAGGGGAGCAGCGGGGAGACAGGAGAGGTCTGCTGCGCCCTGTGGGAAGCCCCCTGGCCGGGGATGGAACTCAGGCCACAGTGGCTACAGACAGCTTCATAGTACTGAGACTCAACCCGTTGCACCACCAGGGAGGCCCGACTTTTTAAGTTTTTATTGGTGTGAGGTTTGTTTGAATTCCTCATAGGCAATGAAAAACAAAGAACCCAATCAGAAAATGGGCAAAGTTCCAAACAGACAGTTCTTCATGAGACACCCTGAGGGCCCAGGGCACAGGGAAGAAGCTCACAGAAGGAACAGAAACAGCAAATGTTGGGGAGGAGAAAGGGACCCTCATCCGTTGTGGTAGGAATGTCTTCCTCTATGGAAGACTGTGTGGAGATTCCTTAGAAACAGAAACCAGGGCCTCCCCAGTGGCCCGGTGGCCTCAGTGCTATCTCCTCCAGGGTCTGAGTTCGACGCCTGGCTGGGGAGCTTCCCACAGGGCGCAGCAGACCTCTCCTGTCTCCCCGCTGCCCCCCTCAGCAGTGGATTTCAGTAGATCCGCCTGTTCTGCTCCCCGCTCTGTCTCTGGGGAATCCTCCCACCCCCCCACACCTCTGCTCTACACCCAGTTCTTCTATGCAAAAATGAATAAATCTTTAAAAAAAAAAAAGAGTTTTGTCCCTGTGTCACACATGCCCACACCAGCCAAGTGTCGGCGCCAACCCAAGCGCCAGCAACAGAGGACTGGACGTAGCCCTCGTGGACCGTCACTCAGCGCTCGAAACTGCTCAGACGCCAAGAAGAGCAAGCGGCGCCTTCCAGACCTAAGGGAGGGGTCTGAGGCGGCTGCGCTGACTGAAACAAGGCGGAGGGTGGAAGACGGAGCCCAGATGGTTTGACTTATCTGTGGAATACAAATAAAGAAAACAAACTGGCAAAGCACAATAAAAATGGTTCTTAGACTGAAAAATGCACTGGTTACCAGAGGGAGTGGGGGGGGACGGAGAGGGGACAGGCCACCGATACGGGAATTTGGGGGTGGGTGAGCAAAGCACATGCACACATGGGGGTGTGTGAACATGTATCCCCCAAATTACATAGTTATGTAAAAGACCAAATGTTTCCAAATGCAGATGTGGGGGGCCCTTTAACCTCTGAATGAGGGGTCCAGTAGGCAGCAGTGTCTTCACAGAAGGTAGGTCCTCACAGTGTTATGGGGTCACCCATAGGAACCCCTTTCCTTTCTGCCGATCAGAACCAGGCATAGAACACACTTTTTAAAAAAGATTTATTTATTTATGCATACGAGAGCCGGGGTGCAGGCCAGAGGTGCGGGGAGTGAGAAGATTCCCCAGAGACAGAGCAGGGAGCAGAACAGGCAGATTGACTGAAACCCACTGCTGAGGGGAGAAGCGGGAGACCCGAGAGGTCTGCTGTGCCCTGTGGGAAGCTCCCTGGCCGGGGTTCAAACTCGTGCTGCAGTGGCTGCGATAGCCTCATAGTGCTGAGACTGAACCCGTCGCGCCACCAGGGAGGCCCATGGCCCATTTTTGGGCAAAAAGGACAAGAAGAAAACTCCTGGGAAGTATTGGCTGAATTTTTGTGCCCTTGGAAAGAAAGTTCTTTCTCTTCTTTTTGCTTTGGGATGAAGTCACACACGGAAGTCACACTCGAGTTGAGCCAAACCTCTCATGACTGGGCCCAAAGGATGTCAGTGTGGGCTTCTCGGTGTGCCTGAGTCACTCAAAATCCCCAGAAGCCTTTGCTTCCTAAAGAAACAACACATGTCCTTATGGGTCCTCTGCTCGCCAGGTTTCTGTCACACACGGACCAAGGCATTCCTAACCAACACGTCACCCTGCAAGACTCAGCTTTAAATGTCACTTCCTCGGGGAGGCCTCCTGAAAGCCCCACATCAGTGCTTTCCCTAGAACTCTCTGCGTTCCCTGCATCCCGCCACAGCTGTGTCTGCTGTGATATTCCTTCTTTCACCTGACCATAAATGCCACGAAAACCAAGAGCACGCCCAGAGCAGGGCGTGCAGGCCTTGAAACAGTGAGCTCCCGAAGACACGAGAGCCGAAAGCACGAGTGGAGAGAGAAACTGGTTAAAAGCCTGGAGGAGGCGAAGTAAAATGGGCATGATTATGCTTCTGCTAACCCACGAACACGTTTAAAGCTCCAAGAACCACCCAAGGGCTGGGCTGTCCCTCGTGAGAACTGGGCGTGAGGGTTTCTCTGCGCGAGCAGGAGTTGCCAAGCCGGGCTGGAGACCCAGCTGGGGCTGGGAACCGTGACTGCACACTGGCATCGGCGGCCCTTCGGGAGCGTTCCGGCCGCTCCCCTCAGCCATCTGCGTGTGGGAGAAAGTCGGGGAACTGGACTGAGCCAAAGATGGGCGTGCTCAGCACAAGCTGCTTTCTGTTCTCTCCTCTGGCGAAGTCAACAAAAGTAGATGTGGAATTTTGTTTCCTGTCAGTAAATGAAAGCCTTGAGGACTCAGAGGCTGGCCCTTTTGTTCTAGACTAGAGACTCTGCCCGGCTGTTGAGTACTCACCCCAGAAGTCGTCCCTCACACTCCGAGTGTGTGGGAAGGCTTGAGAGGGATCTGTGAATTTCCTCAACATGGGGTGTGTGTGTGTGTGTGGTGTGTGTGTGCGCGCGCGCACCTAGGAGGGCATCTATCGCTTTCAGAGATGCTCAAAGGGGTCTGTGAGCCAGAAAGGCAAGAACCATTGACTTGGGTAGACTCCCCAGCCTTGGGCCATGGTGGGGTGTGCCCTGTGGGGGTCTCCTGTTGGGGTCCCCTGCAGGGAGTTTCCTGTGAGGGCCCCCGGGGATCCAGGCTTGCCTGAGCGAGAGTCAGAGCCTTGCTTATTGCCAGACCTGGCGTGGCAAGAGGGGAAGAGTCCAAGGCCTCGGTTACCCCACCTAGCTCCTCAGTTTTTCTTCCCGAAATGGGAATTAGAAACACACTCCCTAGCTCAGAGGGCCGCGGTAAGGACTAAATACGCGAGCTGATACGCTGCCAACCTCGCCCACACTCCCTCAGGGCCGGCTTTTCCCGTCGCTGGTGATCAGTGTCGCGTCGGGACACTCGAGGCCACGGACACTCGCAGACACACTCGAGGCGCGTTTAGGCAGCACAGGTGCAGCTACTCTTTTGCGAAACACGAAATCTTCCACATTATCTGTGCGGTCGGGCGAGTTCCGGGAGAGTCCTGTGCCGCAGCTTCCCGTCCCTCATCGGACACGCGGCCCTGGGGGTCCAGAAGTGACTCGAACTTGCTAAGTGCTGATGTTATTTTTGTTATTATTACTGCCCAGGTACATTCAGGGACCTCATGTTTTTATAATTTTTTAAGATTTATTTTTATTTATGTATGCATACAGGAACTGGGGTTCAGGCCGGAGGTGTGGGGTGGTGAGAGGATTCACCAGAGAGACCCCAAAACACTGGTCTACACTGCAGACCCAAGACAACACAGACCACCAGCCGCACCCACCACCACGGCCACCTGCCCAAACCAGCCCCTCAAGACAAATCCACTGGAAGCGTCTGCGGCAGGTCGGTAAGTCAGACGGGCACACGTAGGGACGCTCCCTGCCCCCAGGGAGCCAAGCAACGCCTTTCATTTAGATTTGACTTGTTTTATTGAGGGGACACTGGGTACAGCGCTGCATGTGTGTCAGGAACGCCGGCACGGCTCTGCAGATGTTTGTTTCCACACCATACTTACCACTGAGTTCTAGGAGCCCCCCCACTGCCCAGGAGCCCCCTACCACCAACCAGGAGCCCCGCCATCCAGGAGCCCCCCACTGTGCAGGAGCTCCCCACTGTCAGGAGCCCCCCCCCACCGTCCAGGAGCCCCCACCCCGCCTCCCCCTTCTGGTCAGCTCAGTCCTGCAATGGGATTTCAAGGCTCGGTTCGGGCTTGGCTTCGTCCGGCCTCTGTTCTGTCCCTCCGTGCCCCACGCAGGCGCGAGATCACCTCCCACTCGTCCCCCTCCTGACCTATCCGCTGGGTCCCAGCCCCTCCAGCCCCGCGTGCCAGCCAAGCGGCAAGAGTTCAGCTTTGTCAAGTGTGTGCGCCGCTGAGAAGTGCTTCGCTAAACACCGACTCGAACAAGGGGCTCGAAATGGCCGGGACCTGATGAACAACTGAGCACGGCCCGAATCCTGGGCCCCGCTGCAACTCAGCCGCAGCCAGGAGAGCCAGACGGCACCCCAGCCGGTCCGCGGGCCGCCCACTGGCAGTCAGCCTCGCCCCGCGCCCGCCCTGCGGCCAAGAGGTCAGAACTGGCCGAGGCCCCGCCTGGGCAGTCCCGGCCCCCGGGGTGGAGCCCGGAGCCCTCAGACCTGGCGCTGGCAGCGCCACTGGAAACACTGATCAGACCTTTGGACGCGGCAGAGCGAGGGCTGGAGAAGCCGATCTGACTCAGATTAAATGCCCCAGGCATAAAATCACAACAGAGTTTTTGTTAGAAGCCACTTGGCTGGGAGGGGTCGCGGGGGAGAGGCCGCTGGGAATAGGGATGAGGGAAGGCCGCGAGCCTGGAGGGGAGCGGGGCGGCCTGGGCTGGGCGGGAGCCAGGGCGCGTTCTCATCGGCCTGGGCTGACCTTCCCTATCCGCCGCCAGGTATGTGCCGGCCACTGTTCCAGGTGCTGGAGGAGCCACAGACCAGGCAGTGACCACGCGGAGCTCACAGCCCAGGGAGGGGACAGTAAGTGACCACGGAAATAGGACGACGTAGGAAGGGTATGCGCCCTAAGAAAAGGAAAGAGGATGATGCAAAAGAGAGAAGGGGTGTGGGAAGGGGCACAGCCCGGAGGCGGGGGGCTCTGGGGAAGGAGAGCTGAGCTGACCGCAGAAAGGACAGGCGCAGCCAGCGATGCAGCTGCCGCCGGGAGGTGATTTTCCAGGCAGAGAAAACAGGTCGCGCAAAGGCCTTGGTGGGACTGGGTTGGATGTGCCCAATGAGGAACAGAAAGGTGGGTGGGCTGGAGGGTGGGAACCGAGGAAAGACGGTGGATGAGATAGTCAGCTGGAAGATGAGGTGGGTAAGTCAGATGGAGGATGGGACAGGTGAGATGGAGGATGGGACAGGTGAGATGGTGGGTGAGACGGGTAAGTAAGATGGTGGATTGTGGGATTCCCCAGCCCCCAACCCTTTGTTCCTGCTATGTAGTTCGGCGCCAAGCCAAGTGCTGGGTGAAGCCAGAATGCCTCTTCTGGGACAAAAGTCTCGGTTTGAGGGTATCTGCTGAAAACAGCAGGAGACATTATGGCCAAATCAGCATAACCACTAGACCACATCAGTAGGAAGTTCAGTGTGAATAGAATTAGAGGTAGGATGCTTGGAGCAGGAGCAGCTTTGGTGCCCCAAGGGCCACTGCCCTATATTCCCTGCCCCCTAGCTTGTGAGGCTGTGATGCGTCCCCAGTCCACACCCCCACCATGCACCGTCCCGCCTACTACCCACCTTCCTGGAATGTAAGCCCTTCTAATAAAAGTGTGAGACTGGGCGAGGAAAGGGCCATTGCTCCAGAGAGGTGAGCCTTGAGGCTGCATCTCCAGAGGGGTGCTCCCTCTCGGTGACCCTTTCTCTTTCTCTCACTACTTGGACTCTTGAATCATCTCTTTCTCCGTCCCGTGCCGCTTCCAACGTTGCCGCCTCGTGAGGTGACAGTGGGTGAGGCAGGTAAGATGGCACATGAGGCAGGTAAGAGGATGGAGGATGAGACAGGGGAGATACAGAACAAGCCGTGGTGCTGCCCTCCTCCTCCCTGCCTAGCGGGCCTCTCCTTTAAGTACCTCCTCCAGCCCCCTCCCCAGTGCCAGGCTAAGTCTCTCCAGCACTGGCTGCCTCGTGGGTGAGTCTGATACAGCCTGGCCTACTTCAGCTGCACCTGGCGCCCTCCAGTGAATTCTTCCCCCAGAGGGCAAAGGAGCCGCTTTTTTGGTTGGGGACTGGAGCATCTTACAAGCTGATGTCCAGAAGGGGGGCAGGGACTGGGGGGCAGGGGCCACCTTCCCTCCACACCACGTGCTTGGCTCTTACTGAAAACCCATTTTGGCACGAAGGGCTGAGGCGCAGAGCCTGGGTGGACGAAGCAGGGGTGAGGTCCAGGCCTGGGCGGACGGAGCAGGGGTGAGGTCCAGGCCTGGGCGGACGGAGCAGGGGTGAGGTCCAGGCCTGGGCGGACGGAGCAGGGGTGAGGTCCAGGCCTGGGCGGGCGGAGCAGGGGTGAGGTCCAGGCCTGAGCGGACGGAGCAGGGGTGAGGTCCAGGCCTGGGCGGACGGAGCAGGGGTGAGGTCCAGGGCGGGGCAGAGACAGACCTGTAGGTCTCCCCTGCCCCACCCGCCCCTGACCCGGCCTGCGCTCACCGCGCAACAACGCAGAGCTTGTCCCGGGGAGCAGGGAGGGGCAGAGGCCGGGCCTAGGCCAGCGCCATGGAAGGGACAGGTCCAGAGGCCTCGGCCCAGCTCCCTGAAGCCAGGCTCCTCTGGGCCCCGCCTTCCCACACAGAAGCCCAGGCCCCCGGGAGGTATGTTATGAAGGGTCCATCCCCAAAGTCTCGGTTGGTCCTTTGCTTTGAGGGAGTCCCCTGGCCCCGCCAAGGTCCTGCCAGCTGAGCCAGGCAGGCGGACATCCGGCGGCAGGTCTTCTCCGCCTCTCCTGAATCTTGGCTCGAGCTGCTTTGCCTCCCACAAATAGGTCTGGCCGGGCCTTGGGGCCCACCTGTTCCCAGTGACCGGCCAGCAGGAGGGCCTGCCTCCCTCGGGGCTCAGATCCCTGCTAATCCAGGGCCTCAAGTCGGGGAACAGAGCTGGTGACAGGTCCTTGGCGGAGGGCAGCAGTGAGGGCTGCTGGCCCGCACCTGGGCAGGCGCCAGGGCGGCTCTGCCGGGAGGGGGCGGCCGGGCTGCCGAACCTGAAGGCCCAATCTCCCACTCTGAGTTCGTTCCGGGCGTGTCTGTGGCTTTACCGTGAGCCGGGCGTGTTCAGTGAGCGCCCAGGGCCCGAGGGCGGACTGCGCAGCCGCACAGGCTCGCACGTGGGGACGCCGTGCCTGTCTGCGCTCAGGGATTGAAACCGCCTGGTCTCACCCCAAATGGGACCTGAGCTACGTCGGAGCCCAGGCCGGGAGCAGCCCACAGGTCTGGCCCAGCTGGTGCCAGCCCTGGCGGTGCCCCTCCTGGGCCATTCCTCTGTAAAGTCGGGGCGCCTGTCTGTCCTGGCCCCTCCCGATCCAGACGGCTGAACCTTGCCTTGGAAACACGCAGCCTCGAGGCTGCATCCCCAGAGGGAAGGTTAAGCCTCAGCGCAATCGCCAGCCCCCGCGCCTGAGTGCCTTCCCCGCCAGGGAGCTTCCCACGGGGCGCAGCGGACTCTCCTGTCTCCCGCTTCTCCCCGCAGCTGTGGATTTCAGTGGATCCGCCTGTTCTGCTCCCCACTCTGTCTCTGGTAAGTCCTCTCACCCCCCACACCTCTGGCCTGCACCCCAGTTCTTGCATGCATAAATAGATAAAAAAAATTCTTAAAAAAACAGAATACAAAACTGGTTTCTGAAAAATGAAATCAAACTAATATTGGATGTTTCATACTAGTTTGAAATAAAGAGAGCAAAAGGAGTAAAGATGACTCAAGGATTTTGAAGAATAGTCCCCGAAATAGGAGGCACCAAGTCAGCCCAGGAAGCGCGCTGGGGAGAAGCCTTCAACCTCCGATAAACCAGAGGCCCCTGACGGCCCTTCCTTCCCCTGCGCCCCGGCTGCCCTGCGGATGCGTCCGGGGTCTTCTGGGGCATCCGCCGCCCGTCCCCACTCCAGACCGGTGCCCGGAGCGCCGAGGGCAGAGGGAGGAAGAGGAACCGGCCTTGGTCCCAAGGCTTTGTCAGCGTCTCCCCCGTGAGGAAGCAGCCTCGGCGTCACCCACGCGGCTGATCTGGAAACCCCTCGAGCTGCGAGCTGCGGGTGCCGAGTGCGGGGGGCAGGGTGGGAACCCCTGGCTGACCCTCAAGTTTCCACTGGCCGGGGGAGGGGCCTTGAAACGCAGTTGGGCGGCTGCGAGAGAGGCTGAGCGTGCACACGCGGGCCTGAGGGGCCTGAGGGGCCTGAGGGGCCTCACCCCGCGCCTCACAGGGCCCCGCGGGGTCCGAACCGAGCCAGCGGTGGAGGCCCGGCACGCGTGTTTTCAAAACCCTGCAGAGAATTGTGAGTCACACCCAGGTGCCCCCAGGAGAAAGTGCGGAGTGGGGGTGTCGGCGCTGGAGGGCGGCTGGTGTCAGCGAGTGGCGGAAGCCGCGGGCACAGCTGTGAGCGCCAGGCTCCCCCGGAATAGACCCTGAAGCTGGGGGCGGGGTGGGAGTTGGCAGCCCCTGAGCTGCGCCTGGGCTGCAGCCGCGGCCTGCACTGCCTCGGACCTGCCCGAGTCTCTGCTTCTGGTTTCGTGGGCGCCCTGGGGTCCTGCCCGCCTCTTCCTAGCTCGGAATTTGTGCCTTTTTGTGCGCCTCTTACCCCCTCAGCAGGAGGTCAAGATGGCTTGACCCCCCCCCCCCCAACTGGCTTTCTGCAGAGAGGCCAGCTGCTTGGAGACACAGCCTTAGATTCCCGTGAGGGACCCCGAAGCAGTCCTGGGGTCAGCGGCGTGTCCAGTGGTGGCCGCTGGAGAACAAGTCAGGCTGGAGGCTCAGGCATGGCCGCCCGCGCTGGACCCCGGCGGGGGCCTCAGCCCGCTCTCTGCCGGCTCTGGAGCCCGGGAGACTCCTCCCTTGAGCAGGACAGGCCACGTCACCTCCAGTACCGCTTCTCTGATGACCTCTGCTCAGGAAACTTTTTTTAAAAAAACATTTTGTTTATTTATGCATACAAGCTGGGGTGCAGGCCAGAGGTGTGGGGTGGTGAGAGGATTCACCAGAGACAGAGTGGGGAGCAGAACAGGCGGATCGATGGAAATACACTGCTGAGGGGAGCAGCGGGGATTCAGGAGAGGTCTGCCGCGCCATGTGGGAAGCTCCGAGGCCGGGCATCGAACTCGCATAGCCGACAGCTCCTCAGCGCTGCGCTTAACCCGTTGTGCCACCGGGGAGGCCCTCAGAAAACTTTTTAATTGCCCTCTGGAATGGGGCTAGGAGTTGGAAATCTGACCCGATTATCACATGGCCCTTGATTCCCTCCCGGGAGCTGTGGGGAGGGACAGTTTCTGGCCTTCCACCCGCGGGACAAACGCAGCATTTCCTGGGCCTGACTCACAAGTGCAGCGGACCTGGGAGTCCTCAGCCCGGGCCAGGGCGGCGGGGGGTTCAGACCCGCCCCCGCCCCACCCCCTTGAAGTGCTCTGGTCTCTAGAACGCTGCAAACGCCCGAGTCCTCAGGCCGCCAGGAGGTGGCGCCACTTCCCCGCTGGGGCCTGCGGCTCCCGGCACCTTGGCCTCACCCTGCTGGGCTCAGCCAGCCAGGGCGGGAGCCCGGCGCCCAGGAACCTGCCGCACAGGAGACACCGAGGCTGCCAGGTTTCCTCACAGGAACACAGCTCTGGCAGCACCCACAGCACCCTCGCCCCCGCCCCCACCCGCACAGACCGCGTGACCGCGCCCGCGCAGGGGAACAAGAGCAGCCACCCTCGGGCTCAGCCCGGCGCCTTCACACGCTTTGGGCACGTCCGCTGGAAGCGCTGGGAGCGGCAGCGTCCCTCACCGCGCTCCGCCTCCCGCAAGGGCCGGCGTCTCACACGTGCTGCCCACTTGTCAGATGACCACGAGGCAGCTCCCAATGGCGAGGCTGGGGATGGGCGAGGCTGGCGCCCCACCCCACCGCGGCCACTTCAGGACGGGCCCTGGGAGCGCGGAGGCAGATTGCTGTGCGGATGTTCTCTAAGACCTTTTGTGTTTTTTTAATTTTTGCATAGAAGAACTGGGGTGCAGACCAGAGGAGGGGTGTGTGTGAGAGGATTCACCAGAGACAGCGTGGGGAGCAGAACAGGTGGATTGACTGAAGTCCACTGCTGAGGGGAGCAGCGGGGAGACAGGAGAGGTCTGCTGTGCCCTGTGGGGAGCTCCCTGGCCGGGGAGCGAACTTGCGCAGCAGGGGCTGCTGACAGCTTCATAGTGCTGCGCTCAACCCCTGCGCCCCAGGGAGACCCACCCCCATCCACTTCTTGATCCTCCTTTGTTCATCATTGATCCTGTTTCTTCATCATTTCATCATCTCACAGTCAGCGCAGCCGTGACGGTGCAAGATGACACCCGGAAAGTGCTGGAACACGGCCTGTGCCCAGGCAGGCGTCTCTTCCTTCTCGCCCGTGGGTTATGGCGCGAGCGTGCATTAAATGCCTGCAGCGTGCGCGGTGCGTGGGAGGTGAACACGGCGGCGGCTCCCTGGAGGGAACAGGTGACTGCGGGCTGCTCTTCACGGTCAGGCGGCGGGGAAGTGTCTGAGGCGGAGCCTGCAGTCAGGACAATGGGGTCAGGCAGAAAACAGGCGGCGCCGAGACAGACCAGCAGGTGCGCAGGGAACAGAGCCGCTGGCCCTTCTAGAACAAAGGAGCTGGACTCACCCCGACTCTGAGAGGCCAAAAGGCAAACACCTCTGGCTGGCGTGGCCGCGTGACCACAGCCCAGGGCCAGCCTCACGTGAGCTTGGGCCCCACCTGTCCGCTCCGGAATTAGCGTCAGCGTCGTCTTGGAACCGGGACAAGGCCTCCCAGTAAACATTAGCTCTGAGTGTATCAATTCAGTCACATTAGCCGATGACATTAATCAAATGAATGTAATTAAACATTGCATTAAGGAAGTAGTCATTAAGTGTTATTTAATTCATCACGAATAAAACTTCCTTAACTTGCCACCAGAGGAAAAGAATTACTAAGCAAACTCAGCTAAATTTCTCAGAAATTTGAACAGTAAACAACATATACAGGTAGCCGTTTCTAGCTGTGAGATCTGGGGCAAAGTACTGAATTCTCTGTCTTTTTTCCGAATGCGTTATGATGATGCCTCGCCCAGGTGAGGGGTGAGGTGTCACAGCGCAGGGCACGGAGTGAGCACAAGCTGACGTTAGTTATGTTGTTATCATGACGCCGCCTTGCTGAGCGCGGTCAGACCAACAGTCAGACGTCCTCTCTCTTTGTCCTTCATCTGTCCTGCCCCTAAGAGGTACTTTTGGGTGAACAGCTACTTATTATAGGATCGTGTAAGAAACCCCTTCTTATCCTTGAGACAGTGCCCACACCTTTGATACGGGGCTTCACAAGTGCTGGGGCAGAGGAAAGTCTCTTCTTTGTACAATATTTTCAGACCACCAAGTCATAGGAGGTGACAGCTGTAAATCGCACGAGCTCTTTGGTCCCCAGCCACTTCTTAATGGAAAGGACTATTTCTGACCTTCAGCTCGTGGGAGCTGCAAATGTCAAAGGTGGAAACTGTCCCCTCTCCCAGGCTCCCTTCCCGCTCCGTGGTCCTCCATCCCACATGCTAGTTCTGTAGCTAAACTCCCTGCAGATAAGTGGGCGCTGATGGGATACAACTGGGAGTCCTGACCTAAACTTCCTCCCTCTGCCCCTGTGGCCTGGACGTTTCATTGTCCAAATTGTGCGCTGAGGCCTGAGCAAAGGGGCTTCCCGCTCCAATTCCAGACTATAAATATGCCTCCGGATTAGGAGTACTTGTCTCCAAGAGTCCTCAGAAAAACCACTCCTCCTGGGAGGGGTCGTTAACCCGAAATCTCCCCAAACTCTTTAGGAACACGGCACGGACTGGGATGTTTTAAGGATCAGCACAGGTGGGGACTGGCAGGTAAGGTCTGAACAGCAGTCATGGTTTGGGGTGTATCTGGTGTCTCAAAGTTGTTGTTCTGCTGCTGTCAATATTGTTTTTAAGAGTTTCTATTTATGCACACAAGCTGGGATACAGGCCAGACGCATGGGGTGGCGAGAGGGTTCACCAGAGACAGAGTGGGGAGCAGAACAGGCAGATGGATGGAAACACACTGCTGAGGGGAGCAGCGAGCGAGGCAGGGAAGGTCTGCTGTGCCATGTGGGAATCTCCCTGGCTGGGTGTCGAACTGGAGTCGCTGCTGCCAACAGCTCCACAGCGCAGCGCTTAACCGCTGTGCCACCAGGGAGACCCTGCTGTCAATATTTTCAAACCCTTTAAAATATGGTAAAGTCCATACTTTATAACTCCTCTTGAAAGATAAAGACACAAAGGTGGAAGCTTTAGCGACGTTGTTCTGCGTCTCTACCAAACAAAGGGGTCTCAGCTGCCCCCTGCCAGCCTCCTCGGGCATCTGAGTGCTGGCAGCTGGGCCTGGTTTGTCTGTCCTGTAACATTCAGATATTTCTTTTAATCCTTCAAAACAAATACAAAATAGGAAAAAAATATATAGATGATATAAAAATAGTCCTGGTTTTGAAAAAAACTTATGGATTTATTGAAGAAGCAAGAGCTGCATGCTAGGGCCTCCCTGGGGGCACAGGGGTTAAGTCTCAGCACTACCAAGCTGTCCGCAGCCACTGCAGCACGAGTTCAATCCCCGGCCAGGGAGCTTCCCACAGGGCACGGCAGACCTCTCCTGCCTCGCCCGCTACTCCCTCAGCAGTGTATTTCTTTTCTTTTTAAATATATATTTTTATTGTTATTTATGTCTTTTACATTTTGTATTCCCCTTGGGTAGCCCACCACCAATTCACCCGTGATCCATCTCCATGGTCCCTTGTGTTCTTTTCTATTCTATTTTGTGTCAGCAGTGTATTTCTGTTGATCTGCCTGTTCTGCTCCCCACTCTGCCTCTGGTGAACCCTCTTGCCGCCCCAAGCCTCTGGCCTGTACCCCAGCTTGTATGCATAAATAACTAAATCTAAAAAAAAAAACAACAGATATACATGCTAAACTTCACGTAAGGATACAAGTCTTACTTTTTAAAAGTATTTTATGTTTCCACTCTTTAGAGATGACATTTGCTCTGCTAAAAGCAATGCTTCCCTCCTCAGCGCTGTGGTTCCACCGACCCAACGCTGGAAGCCAGAGACCGGTGTCAACAGGACCGCAGCACTCAAGGCGCTCAGGAAGAGTTCAGAGGGGGTATCTGAGACTCTGTTATTTTGTGGGGGAGCAGGATGATGTTGCTGGAGCTTCTATTTTTAGGATTTTGTTTTTCAAGAGAAGTTATAAATTATACTGGCTTTAAGAGATTGACAAGTCACTGGGAAAAAAAAAAAAAGCTTTAACATACTGAGTCGATCCAAGCCACAACTGTGGTTCATGATTTAATGGCAAATAAAAATTTTATTTTCATTTATTTATGTGTTAAAGATTTATCTATGCACACAAGAGCTGGGGTGTAGGCCAGAGGTGGGGGTGTGTGTGAGAGGATTCACCAGAGACAGAGTGGGGAGCAAAACAGGCGGATCCACTGAAATCCACTGCTGAGGGGAGCAGCGGGGAGACAGGAGAGGTCTGCTGAGCCCTGTGGGAAGCTCCCTGGCCTGATCTAACTCAAGCTGCAGTGGACTGCAATAGGCTGAGACTTAACCCCTTGCGCCACCAGGGAGGCCCCAAAAAGTTTTAAAATATCAGTGACCATTTATTACCTGCTCTGTCAGCCATTTTACACATCTATATTTTAACATGACTAGTAACATAAATAACACTTGGGGTTAAACATTCGAACAACATATAAACATATAGTATAAAAAGCAAAAGCCTGTTTTACTCCTCCCCAGCCCAGAACCCCCAGAGCTGGTGTGTTCTTCCAGATCCACGCGGACAGACCGCTCCAGGCCTGCAGACACCAGACCAGCGTTCTGTGGAGAGGAGCTGCAGGGGGGCAGGTTCGAGCTTCTACCCAAGCCCAGAGCTGGCTCGCGCTGGCGCTGGAATTCCGATCCAGAGCGCCCCTCTGCTCCGGGCCAAGTGTAACATTCTGTAGATAAACCGAGCCTCAAAGAGGACCCTGAGCAGGCAGAACGTTGGGGCTCACGGCTGACTTGGGGAGACAGGGATGAAGGGGCGCTCACGAGAGGCTGCGAGAGGAGAAGGCCTGGACGTGGGGGGTAGCGGCTGGGCGCGCACAGCCCCCATCTGGGGCGCGGGGCTCGCCTCGCCGCTGGGGTCCCCGCGCCACCAGCCCCCAGCGCCCCCCGCGGCCGGCACTCTCGGGCAGGGCACAGCCCACCCGGTGCGGTCCAGAGGCCGGGGCCCCGAGCCCCAGTCCGACCCAGGGACAGTGCCGGGGTGGCCGCTGCCCCCGAGCGGGCTAGGACCGCCTCCGCCCGGCCCCTGGAGCCAAGCACCGGCTCCCGCCCGGGTGGCCAAGCCCCGCGGCCCCGGGTGGGTGGTTCGCCGCCGCCCTGGGGGCCGGCCAGGGGCGCGTGGCGGGCGGGGGCGGGCCTGGGGCGGGGTGGGGTTTCTGGTGGTGGGCGTGGCCTCGGCGGGGGCGGGGCCCGGGCGGAGGCGGCAGTGCCCGGAGCGCGGCTCTGGGGCCGGAGCGGCCGCCGCGGACCAAGGCTGCCTCGGGAGAGCTCCAGGGCGCGGAAGGGTAACGGGCTCCCGGGGCCGCGCGAAGCAGGTACGGACCCTCTCTGGGACCCCGGTCCTGGCCGCACCCCCCCCGGCCCCGTTAGACCACCGTCCCCACGCCTGCGACGCCCCGCTCCCTGCGCGCCGCGGTCGCGCCCAGCCACGACCCGGGCCCCGACCCTCGCAGCCTGGGACGACCTGCCGGGCCCGTGTGCACTGCGCGGGGAGGGGCTCTGGCCCTGCAGCCCTGGCCCTATCGCCCGCGCGGGGAGCCAGCCAAAATTCCTGCTAAGTCACATAGTGAAGTTGGAAAACACAGCCCGGACCTGCTGCACGCGCCGGCGCGTCCTGCGCCCTCCTTGGGAAGGTGCACCCGGGTGGGTGCCCGCCCCGCACTCCTGGCGCCGGGGCACGGGGCGCGCGGAGCGCTGCGGGCGCTGCCCGGGGTGCAGCTCAGCCTGACAACTCCACCTGCTGGGTGGTCCCCCAGGAGCCCGAGGGAGGGGCGCAGCCAGGACCCAGGAGTGCTGACCTAGGATAGGGGCGCTCCGCCGCCAGCCCTGGACCGTTCTGATGGACCCCCTCCCGGCTGCCGCCACCCGCTTCCCAGAGGCGGGTCCCCCAGGGCGAGGGGTCAGCCCTGCCCAGGGCTCCTCCTTGATGGCTCTCCCCAGGCGGAGGTGCGGTCAGGAGCTCAGGTCTGCCCAGACCACTGTCCTGCCGGCACCAGCGTGGCCGCTGCTCACCTCTCCTCACCCCGGGCAGTGAGACACCCCAGATGAGGGGCACAAAAAGGGGTAAAAAGCACAAATGTGCGTCTGTGTCCACAGTGGAGGGGTGTCGGCCCCCAGGCGGCTGTGCAGGGGGACAGGGTGGGACTTTTCCAGAAAGGGAGCCAGGCCTGGCTGGGGCCCCAGGAGCTCACGTCACCCCCTCCCCCCACCCCTCACTTCTCCAGGGAACTGCCAAAGCCAAACCCAGCTCAGTGTGGGATTATGTGTACTGGGTAGACCCGTGGAAGGACAGAGACGCAGAGCTGGGGGGCAGAGAGAAGCGCGGCAGAGAGGGAGCGGAGCTGGGTCCCCGCCGCAGAGAAGGGGCAGCGACCTTCACCATCTGTCCTTCCAACAACAGAGCCGGGCAGAGCCAGAGTGAGGAGTTTGGGTGGTGGAATGTTGGCCATTCTCTGGAGCCCTCACCCCCACCCCCTCAGGGTGGAGCTGCTGACCTCAGCCAGGGGAAGGAGAGGCCGCCCCCTTCCCACCCTTTGGGGCTCAGGCTCATCTCTGTGACCTCCCCTTCAAGTCCCTGGGTCCTGGGGTCTCAGGGAAGGGAGTGAGGCAAGAGCCACTGCCCCACCACATTCCTGCCCCCAGCCGGCCCACCTGGCACTGGCCTCTTGGATCCCTTCCCCTGTGCCTTTCAGATCCAACAGAAACACTTTTTTTTTCCTGGAAAGCAGAACTGAGAGCAGGGTGAGGAGTGGGAGCAGGAAGGACTGCAGAGAGCAGGGAGGGGCTGGCGGGCAAGGGGCATAGGGGAGGGTCAGGCCTTGAGGCCGGGGGGAGCTTCCAAGCCCCCTGCCGGTGATCAAAGCAAGCCCTGGGGGGTGGCCGACTCCCCAGAGTGCCAGGCCTGTGTGCCCTGCCTGCGGCTCCCTTCCAGGTCCCCCCACCCATCAGAGTTGCCCCAAAATAAACCCTCATTGAACCAGTGCCCGCCACTGACCCCTAGAGGGAGTCAGCCCGCAGGAGGGAAGTCACCTGCGTCCAGCACAGACGTCACGCTGAGCTCTCGGCTGGAGGGCAGCGGTGCCTGGGTGTTCCAGAGGGAGAGTAGCCGAGGGGGGAGCTCTAGGAGGCAGGGAGGAAGGGGGGGGCTGCAGGACCCTGCCCGCTCCTCAGAGGAGGGTCTGGCATCTCCTCACGCAGTCTCCTCTCCAACGTACCAGGACCCCGGGCAGCTGCCCCCAGGAGGGCAGGAGAATGAACATCGTCTTAGAATGAGGTTGTGCTGGCCTCGAGGCCGCCTGTTTGGGACTAGGAAGGAGCAGGGACGGTCCTCCAGGGCCTGGCTGGGAAGCTGAGGTCGTACCGCCCCAGCTTTAGCTGCTGGGTGGCCTCCCCCCCGCCCAGGATGGGAGAGGGGCGGACTGCCCTCCCCCCCCATTCTGTGATGTCCTTCTGGGGAATCTTCCCTCCCGCCTCCGGCTTCTGGCCCGGAGGGTGACCGTCGGCTTCTGTCCCGCACGCAGAGCCGCCCCGGCGCCCAGATGCCTGAATAGCGTGTTTGCTGCGGTCCCTGCTTTCCTGGCCTGCAATCGGGAGCGATGGAGAAGAGGGCGGGCAGGTGAGGGGTGTACCCCCACTTCCGTGGGAGTGAGAGAGGACATCCCCGAGAGGCCGGGAAGCAACGAGGAACTTCTGCTTTCTGAGAAGTTGCCTCAGGATGTGGGGAGCCTGGTGGGGCCGTGTCACGACATCTTGGGCTCCAGCAGACATCCCCCCACCTTTGGTTTGCAGGCCCCAGCTGTGTCTGATGCTGTTTCTGTCCTTCCCTCAGCTCTGCCTGGATCAGGAGGTGAGCCAGGGACGAGAGGCCTGCGGCCCTTTCACCTGTCCTCTCTCCTGCCCCCCTTTTCCAGAGTAGCTCCCTCACCCCTGCCGCATGCCAAGTCCCGCCTCTGCTAGTGCACGTGACCTTGGCCTCAGCAGTGGACTGGACACCCTCTAGTTGCCTCTAAAATCATGCCAATTTTGTCTGACATTATTTCTTCCAGGTGTCACCCGGACACTCTCTTCAGACACCCCCCGAGGAGGGGCAGGGCCCTGAGGGCACCTGGGGTTCTTGGGACCAGTGGGCCTCTTGTTCGCAGCCCTGTGGGGTGGGGGTCCAGCTCAGGAGCCGGACCTGTCAGCTCCCCGCAGTCGCGCTCCACCGGGGCCCGCCTCTCCCACCCCGGCCCCCAAGACACCCAGAAGCCCAGCTCCCCCTGGGGCAGGGCCCCAGGCCCCAGACCTCCCGAGAAGCCCTCCCCTTGTACAGACCGCGTCCTCGGGGGAGAGGTGGCCCGCTGCAAGGCCCAGCCCCCCAGCCAGGGAGAGAGGAGGCCCAGGAGAGTCCGGGAGCCAAGAGGTGAGGGCACGGCTCCGAGGGGGGGCTGGGCTGGCAAAGGCCAGGCCGGACAAAGGATGTGAGGCTTTGGGGGCTTTTCTTTGGCGCTAAGAGCACTGGGAAGACTGGGAGGGGGTGAGAGACGTGACCCCATCTGTTCTCAACACCTTCTCAGGTCCCGGCTCCGCGACCCCATCAAGCCAGGAATGTTCGGCTACGGGCGAGTGCCTTTTGCTCTGCCGCTCCACCGGAACCGGAGGCACCCCCCAAGGGCGCCCCGATTTGAGCCCTCCCAGCCCCTCGACCTTCCATCCCTGACCTCAGCGGCAGAGCCAGCCCCCACAAACCAAACCCCTCAAGCTCAGCTTCCTCCCCTAGAACTGTCTGCCCACACCCCTGCTCCCCCAGCACAACCTCCCAGTTCCAAAGCTGCCCAGACACGGGTGCCCTCTAGCCCCAGGCCTGCCCCCACCAGGGCCCACTCCCGGGCCCAGGCCTCTGGCTCTGCCACCCCCTGGCCCACGCTCTCCCCGGGAAGAAATAGCTCCTTCCACATGTCCCTTTGGCCAAGAACGCGCAGTTCCCAAGTTCGGGCCAGTCCCTGGGGGGCAGGGAGACACCCTAACCCCTCCCTTTCTGTCCCTCGGGGCCAAGGCCAGCAGAACTGGGCGCACCGGAGACCTGGCGGGGGGCAGCACAGGTCCCTCGCGCAGCCTGCGCCCCGCCACGCGGACGGGTGGCTGCCTCTGCTTAGCACCGGCCCCCACGCCGGCCCCAGCTGGAGCCTCTTTGCTCCCAGCAACCCCGTCCCAAAGTGCCCTGGGGAGCGGGAGCAGCTCAGAGCCTGCATCCAAGAGGTGAGTCTCTGCCCGCCTGCCCCCCCATGGTGCTTGTCCATCGCCCAAGGGAGAGGGCTTGGCACCCTCCCGGATGGAGCTGCCCTGCCCCCTCCGCAGCTCTGATCCTCTGTGTCCCCCCACCCAGCCCTGTCCCCCCGACCTGCCAGACCCCCGCGCCCTGCAGTGTGCAGCCTTCGACTCGCAGGAGTTCATGGGCCAGCTGTACCAGTGGGAGCCCTTCACGGACGGTGAGGCTCTGGCCCGCCTGGCCAGGGGCTGGGGCGGCGGGGGGTCACGCCTGCGCCCTCAGCCCGAAAGTCCTCCTCTTCCCCTCCGAGCCTTGCGGTTCTGCTCTGGGTCCCGTTTTCTTTCTTACTTCCCCAGGCTGGGGTTGGGCTTAGCACAGGCTGGGAAGGCGGGGTGCAGACAGGCCCTGCTGCCAACGGTGGCCTCCAGCCGACCCCTGGGAGCCGGGGGTGCAGACCAAGGGGTCCTGCCCATGGGGACACAGGGTGGGCGTGCCATGCACTGGCAAGCACCATCATGGACCAGCCTGTGTCTGCCTGAAGCGGAGACAGCCAGGAACCCGGTGCTGGCACGCTCGGGGCTGCAAGCATCTCCCCAGAGACCAGCCCTTTCGCTGGCCTCTGCCCCTCAACTGACCTGACCCACCTTCTTTTTTAAGATTTATTTTATTTGTTTATTTATGCATACCAGAACTGGGGTGCAGGCCACAGGTGCGGGGGGGTGAGAGTGCTCATCAGAGACAGTGGGGAGCAGAGCAGACGAATCTACTGAGACACACTGCCGAGGGGAGCAGCGGGGCGGCAGGAGAGGCCAGCCGCGGCCTGCGGGTCAGCGCCCTGGCGGGGATGGCGCTCCGGGTGCCGACAGCCTGACAGTGCTGAGACGTCACCCCTGCGCCGCGGGCGGCCCTGGCCCAACTTCTGTGCCACCCCCACTCCAGCCTTTCGGGGCACGGAGTTGCCATGTCCCCTTCAGCCACGGTGACCTAGGCAACCTCAGGGTGCCCCCCAGCTGCTGTTGGGGCCCTGGGGGTTTCCCACCGGGGACCCCAGCTGCCCGCCCTCTGCCCCGTCTCTTAGTCCAGAGCTCCCAACGCTGCGAGCTGAACTGCCGGCCGCGCGGCTTCCGCTTCTACGTCCGTCACACCGAGAAGGTCCAGGACGGGACCCTGTGTCAGCCCGGAGGCCTGGACATCTGCGTGGCTGGACGCTGCCTGGTGAGGGAGCGCGGGGTGCGCATGCGCACGCCCGCACGCGGACACGCACGCACGCACGCGCGCGCAGACACGCACCGTTTCTCAATTGACTGTTGCAACAGACACCAACGCGAGACAAGGCGGGGGGCGTCCGCACCCGGCGGCCGGGCAGGGCCGCGGCCCGGGCTGGCCCAGGGCTGGCCGAGCAGAAGCGCGTCCCGCGGCCAACCAGGCCCCGGCAGGGCGGCGGGAGCCGAGGGCCCGCGAGGCCCGAGGTGGGTCGCGCCCGCAGCCCCCTCGCCCCTGTCCCCAGAGCTCCGGCTGTGACGGGATCCTCGGCTCGGGCAGGCGTCCGGACGGCTGTGGAGTGTGCGGGGGCGATGATTCCACCTGCCGCCTGGTCTCGGGGAACCTCACGGACCGAGGGGGCACGCTGGGCTATCAGAAGATCTTGTTCATTCCTGCTGGCGCCTCCCGGCTCCAGATCGCCCAGCTCCGGCCCAGCTCCAACTACCTCGGTGAGCGCCCGCCCCGGGCTGGGGCCGCACCGCGTTGGGTCAGGGGGGCCCGTCTCCCACGGAAGCGGAGAGTGGGGGCTGGGCTCTGCGGGTGACCGAAGTCGGGGTCTCCGTCCTGTCTCCCCCAGCGCTCCGGGGCCCTGGGGGCCGGTCCATCATCAATGGAAACTGGGCTGTGGATCCCCCCGGGTCCTACACAGCGGGGGGCACCACCTTCCGGTACAACCGGCCTCCTCGAGAAGAGGGCGCCGGGGAGAGCCTGTCCGCAGAAGGCCCCACCACCCAGCCTGTGGACGTCTACGTGAGCTGGGCGGGAGCCAGGACCCCGAAGGGCGGCGCTGTGGGGTCGAGCCGGGGGGCCGGGGTGAGCCCCTCTGTTCTCCCTCCCCCCCAGATGATCTTTCAGGAAGAAAATCCAGGTGTTTCTTATCAGTATGTCATCTCCTCACCTCCAACGCTTGAGACCCCCACCGCGGAGCCCCGCGCCCCGCGCCCGCAGCCTGGTGAGAGGACCCGCTCCGGCCGGAAGGGGGCGCTGGAGGGCTCCGGCGCCGGGGCCTCATTGCCTGCCTGGCTCCTGCAGAGATTTTGAGGGCAGAGGCCCTACCTGCCTCGGCACCCCGCCCCCTCCGGACACCAGGCACCCTCCATCGTCAGGTGCGGATCCCTCAGATGCCTGCTCTACTGCACCCCAGGACGCCTCTGGGGTCTCCAGCTGGGTACTGGAAACGAGTGGGGCACTCGGAGTGCTCAGCCTCCTGTGGGAAAGGTGAGGCTCTCGCAGCCCGAACCCACCGGCCCCGCACCCGGGGACCACCACCGACCCTCTGGGACCCCACCGACTCTGGGACCCCACCGACGCTGCATGCCACCCCCATCCCTTCAGGTGCCTGGCGCCCCATCTTCCTCTGCATTTCCCGTGAGTCAGGAGAGGAACTGGATGAACGCAGCTGTGCTGCAGCCACCAGACCCCCCGTCTCCCTGGAGCCCTGTCACGGCCCCCCGTGCCCCCCATAGTGAGTATGTCCCGCAGGGAGACCTGGGGGCCCCGGGGGAGGCCGATCTGGGCTCTGCACACGAGCCGGCCGCTGAGCCCGAGCCTGCCGAGCCCGCCGAGAAAGGCCCGCACCCCCCCCACCCCCTG